>JAEAOA010001901.1:3847500-3977500 GCA_016746295.1 Potamilus streckersoni | reverse complement strand
ACTGGGCCTCATGTGTGTTTCCCATGTGGAAAGATAAGATATGCCAATTGTTATTTATGCTAAGAATTTGGAACTTTCTCATATTTGCATAGGTTTTCCTGTATTTCCTTGTATGAAAACATGTGTTGATGTCCGATAAACTTTACCAATTTATGGATAACATGTTCAGAAGACAAGTAAGTGTTCATCGTGGATTTTAACATTTGCCCCATAATCTGGGTCAGCTACAAGACAGTCATATTCCGATTTACAGTCACACTGCAAATTTTTAAGAAACAGTTGAAGCACTACATTTGTTTAAGTACAACAGTAACATCAACAACACTACTACTGCTACTTATTATTATTCTTATTCTTTTTATTATTATTATTATTATTATTATTATTATTATTATTATTATTATTATTATTATTATTATTATTATTATTATTATCATCATCATCATCATCATCATCATCATCATCATCATCATCATCATCATCATCATCATTATTATTATTATTATTATTATTATTATTATTATTATTATTATTATTATTATTATTATTATTATTATTATTATTATTATTATTATTGGCCCTGAGTGGCCAAATGGTCTAAAGAGCTGACCGTTACGGATCACTGCCATCTCACCTCTGTCTGCGTGAGTTCGAGTCCAGACTCAGCTAACTTAGGTAGGTGAGAAAGCCTGCTAGTAGCTTCTTGCGGGTTAGTGGTTCTTCCCTGGGTTTTCCAAGGGTTCTTCCTCCACCATTAATACTAGCCGCCATGTATAGCCTATCTTGTGCTAAAAAATGGCGTTAAACCATACAATAACAACAACAACAATTATTATTATCATTATGTCTTGATCAGCCACATGGAACTCATCCATTCAGTGCACATATGAAACAAAGATAACAATAATACTGCTATCATTAATACTATTTACTTACTATTAGTACTATTATTAACAATACTTATGATTTCTTTTTATTATTATTATTATCATCATCATGATTATTATTATTATTATTATTATTATTATTGTTGTTGTTGTTGTTGTTGTTGTTCTTATTGTTGTTGATGTTGTTTTTGTTATTATTATCATTATGATGTTCTTGGTTTATACAGAGAACTAATTTTTAATTAATATTGTCGTTATTCCTTTACAACATTGAATATTTATAAAATGATTTAGCTCTGATAGTCGTTATTCATGGGATATAATTTGATATAATTATTAAGGAGTGTAATTAATTTCTTAAATAAACTGAAATTGTTCGCTCATGTCAAAGTTGTATCGAAATCGAGATGGATTTGATTTTCGAAAAGGAAAATAATAATTCATAGATTAGATAATATTTACAATTAATACAAGTAATAATACTTTAAAGTTGATGACAGCAATTAAACATTGGATGAACAATACTGTTGTTATTTAATTCTCTCTCTCTCTCTCTCTCTCTCTCTCTCTCTCTCTCTCTCTCTCTCTCTCTCTCTCTCTCTCTCTCTCTCTCTCTCTCTCTCTCTCTCTCTCTCTCTCCAATTTAATACAATCGGAAAATTTACAGACTTAAATTGTGATCGTTTAAAATAACCAATCGGGTAAAATTGTTTAAAAATGTGAAACTAAGAAGAATAAGTTATACTATTATTTAGTTTCTACTTACCATGTTTTTGGCGAACTATTATCAAAAGCATTAATGATAATGCCAAATACTTGAACTATGGGGAAAATAATTTTAATGCAAAACATTTGAATGTTAGGCACAATCCTGATCTGTTAGAACAAGGCCTAATAGCTGTCTTTTTTAAGGGTAGAAAATAAAACTAAATGAAATCCTAATAATTATTTCTGAAAAGCATGTATTATAGAGGATATAATCTTCTCAGTTTTCGATTAATTCTCTACAAGTAAACTATCAAAAGGTTGTGGGTTGCAATCTGAATACTGTTTGAGTTCACGAACTAGTTGGTTATAATAATGAAAATAAAGTAAATTGTATCTAGTTTTGTTTTCTTCATGCAGAGTAAGCTTTTGACAGCGTATGACATGCGGTTTATTAGGAAAACAAATATTTAAGATTGGAATAAATACCTTAATATGGACTGTGATTGCAAATTTATGCCAACATATATACAGCCGAGTTATCATTTTAAGAAGAATTTCAAACAATTTTCTGGCAAAGATGGAACATTATCATAATATCCATTGTTTTTATTAACAAGTTTCCTGATGTTTTGACAACATGAGCTTTTGACATTGTCTTTTTAAGCCTGTCACAATTAGGCTTGATCGGTTACGGAAAAAAAATGTTTTAAGTACCGTATAAAGTAGAAATTGGGATACAATTCTTACTTAAGTAATAGTTTTTCTTGATAAAAATTCATCTGACCACAGTAGTAGGTACAAACTTTGCCTGTCGGGGATCTGAGGCCGTTCATGAAACAGGATAATTGTCGATAGATTTTATATAAATGCTTCTAAGTAGAGTGGAATACAATTCATTATGAAAGATGATTAAATATACAATGGTAAATAATCTACTGAGTTATATATATTAATATATATATATATATATATATATATATATATATATATATATATATATATAAAACTCAGTAGACTAAATATATATATATATATATATATATATATATATATATATATATATATATATATATATATATATACATATACATATATATATATATATATATATATATATATATATATATATATATATATATATATATATATATATATATATATATAAAACTCAATAGACTATATATATATATATATATATATATATATATATATATATATATATATCTATATATATATATATATATATGTGTGTGTGTGTGTGTGTGTGTGTGTGTGTGTTTGTTGATGAAAATGGTTTCCGTCCCGTAACAGTGAAGATTGATACAAAGCTACTGTAAAACTCCGTGCCTTGTATGGTTATGAAACCGGATGTGGTCCCAGCCCACATAACCTAATAGTATGAAACAGAAGCCGTCATTTGTTGACAATACGTATCTTGATATTAACTTAATGACGCTGCGGTTAGTTTATTGGGTGTTTTACCAATTGAAGCCAATAATGATATGAAGAATAAATAGTTTATTTAGTCACTTGTTTCACAATAAGTGTTTTAGTCTTCTTTTTTTAGGTCTCTCTTTAAACAATCAAAACTGAAAAGACAACATAAATCACTTTGAAGGTTGTTGCGTAGTCCAAGGTGGATTCCAAATGAAAGAATCTGACTGGAAATGTAGTGTTAAATACAAAGTCAATGCATCATATGAAACTGGTTGGAAATGTAGACTAACTGAAGAGTCTTCGTTTAATAAGTTCCAGAATCTATTTCTTGATAGCAGTTTAATTATGTCTTTATTAAGGAACGTAGGTAAATAAGTTCCAGCCAATCCTGAATCACGCCGTCTTGGTTCCTATAATGTAACGAAACCTTTTTCGATTGTAGATTGGGCTTTTTATATTCGTCGTCAAATTGTTTGCATTTCAGTCTTTGTTCGTTTCATATCCGCATGTATTTTTCTAATACAGACCCTGAAATGTCTTTACACCATATTGATAAATTCGGAGTTCCTGTTTACATGTACTGAGATTAACTATTCGATACGGATTCTGTCAATACTCTTTTTGCAAGGTGAGAAGTGATTTAATTGATATTTTATATCAATAATCACATTATGTATTTCCATTATCACTATATTTGCTTCCATTTGGTAAATGTATATAAAAATTTTGTGCAACATTCTTATCATTAATGTGTTATTGGAAGGCTTATTATAAAAAAATTCATTTTCGTTATTCCATTTTGTTCAATAAGTCTCTTGTCTAAGTGTATTTATGCACTTTTAGTTTGTTTTATCTATTCTCACTATGGATACCCATACACTGAAATCTTCATAAAGTATTTGTAACATGAAAATCACGCCGAATTTTATAATTCATATATTTATTATCTGTCTCTATCTCTCACTGTCTGTTTCTCTATCTCTGTCTCTGTATCTGTATGGATATATACATACATACATACATACATTTATTTTATTTTTTTAGCTTATCTTTTTTGTTGCGTTTCTGCTTGTATACATACGTAGTTCCCATTCTTTTCTCTTTCATTCGTTTTATTAATGTCCTTCTTTCTTTCTTTCTTTCTTTCTTCCTTTCTTTCTTTCTTTCTTTCTTTCTTTCTTTCTTTCTTTCTTTCTTTCTTTCTTTCTTTCTTTCTTTCTTTCTTTCTTTCTTTCTTTCTTTCTTATACTTTTTTAAGTTGTGCTATTCGGGGTTCTTTGAAAAAAAAAATTTCTTAAAATAACATAAAAATAACACGTCTGAATTTCTCAACCCAGAGTGTCAATATTTGTAGTCTGATTCCTCGGCTTCTATGTTTAAGGGTTGATCGTAATACAGAATCTTTATAAGAAACGGAAAGGGGAAAGTTGACACTTCCATCCAGTCGATGTCCCAATCTTTCCGTCATTGTTTCCCTATTACAACTATTTCATTTTCATGATAACTTCATCGTCTAAGTAAACGTCAAATCGTAGTTCGCGGATCTGGTGAAGATACGTTCATCTTTATATCTTGTAAAACGATGTCAAACGTTTTGACACCCATTGTTTGTCTTGTCGATAAACTCTCTTCGGCTCCTACTATCGGAAATCGCGGTAATCAAGGGATGGGAAAGCCAAAATAAAAGAAAATCGCGTAGATCTATCACGCACCACCAGGGTATTAGAGAAGAATAAATAATATGCTAACTCTAGTTACAAGTTTAGTGTTCTTATCAATGCCTTATCTCCACTGTAAGGAGTATTATAAACACGACCCGTGGCTGAAGACAAATGGATCTCCGACGTTTCCTCATTCGGCTTAGGGAGACATCAGTGCTAAACGGTTAAAAGGTTTGAGGCTACAATTTAGTTAAAAATAATGATAATAATAATATTAATGATAATAATAATAATAATAATAATAATAATAATAATAATAATAATAATAATAATAATAATAATAATAATAATAATAATAATAATAATAATAATAATAATAATAATAATAATGATGATGATGATGATGATAATGATGATGATGATGATAATAATAAAAACAATAAAAAAATCATCATCATCATCATCATCATAATCATCATTTTCTTCTTATTCTTCTGTAGTATTTACTATTTATTCATATTCGCATATTTGTTTATTTTGGATTTATTCAATAGTTTAATTGTTCATCCAGTCAATGTCGGAAAGCTACTGGCAAGCTTTCTCACATAACACATTAGCCAAGCCCGAGATTCGAAATAACTCAGAGGTGTGAGTTGGCAGTGATCAGTAAAGGCGAGCGCTTTGTACCACACGGCCACCCAGGGTCCCTCGTCTTTACACATTCTAACATTTTTTTTGTCATATGGATGACGATGATGATGAAAACGGCGACAAAGACAATTACCTATCGATTAGTCTCTTCCTTCTTAAGTATGTTTAAATTACTGTTAACTACAGCTACTTATATGTCAGTATATATCTCTATACAGTATATTAAAAAGGAAGAAACAGTTGTTTTGCAAAAGTACTGCTGGAAAAGTATTATCGAATTCAAGGAATATCTATAAATAAATTTCGGTCGAGATGACAGTGCACAAAAATAAAATCAAATCAAATTCAAATCAATATCAGCCATTCGGTTTTAATGTGGTGTGTGTGTGTGTATATATATATACATATATATATATATATATATATATATATATATATATATATATATATATATATATATATATATATATATATATATATGTATATATATATGTATGTGTGTGTGTGTGTCGGTGTGTCGGTTTGTCGGTGTGTCGGTTTGTCGGTGTGTCGGTGTGTGTGTCGGTGTGTGTGTTTGTGTGTGTATGTGTGTGTGTTACAGAGTGAATATTGAGATATGGCAATATCACAGAGCAAATCTTGACGCGGTCAGCGTGACACGTAACAATTAGCATTGACGGATGGGTTAGGTTCTCAATAAATAGCTAACCTGCGATGTATGTGCTGCTCTTGTATGGGGCTGGGTCAAGATTTATTTTAATTAAGTTCGGCTGGGATAACGATCAAGCATATTTAAATAATATGTTAATTTTAGAATATTTAACGGAGAAACAACAACGTGGAAACAAATCAGATACAATTTTCAGCCTATTGAAGTAAGAGTCATAAAATGAGGGTTTTTTTCTTCTTCCAGAAATAATTATCAATAAAGGCGGAATAGAAAGAATGATTGTAACTTTGATGGGCATGTTTAATGTTTGGTGCTAGATAAAGTTAATCCTGGAAGGCTAAGCTAAATGAGGCGTGAATTCCAGACAAAATTAAAATGGTTTATTTCCTTGAGCTCGCGAAATTAGTCGACGTTTCTGCAGGGGGACAAGAAGTTGAAATAAGTATTTCCCATTATTAATTGTCTAAGGGACGGGAGTCTGGAAATTGAGGGACACTAAATCTTAAAGGTACAAAGATATTCGGCTGTATGGGAAAATTGAGTATCAGGAAACACAAAAGGAAAATAGCTTCATATGTACACTAAACAGTTGGAAAGAGAGCAGACAAACAAGTTACGGTTGATGACATGAAAGATAATGGAGAGGAAGATAAAATATGAAAAGGAATAGGGCGACTCACCTGTCACCATCGTTGGCTTTGAGAGGAACAGAAATAATCAGGTTATGTAAGCATGCTGAGCAATGAGGATCGGTCATTCACTCGATTTTTCGTGATTAAATTTGTTTCATCGATATAACAGAACGTCTAATTCTATGTCTTATACATTTATTAGTTTTATTTGTAAGTAAAAGTCTCTAATTCAATTGTCCAGTTTAACTTCATTTTGTTTTATGTATTTGATTAAATTGTTATATTGTACATACGGGGGCTCCTGTTGTTTTGTTTTATATCTCTGCTCAGATCTCTGTTTTTCCGTCCATTTATTTCATCTTTTATTTTATTATTTACGCGATCTGGAAACCAAATAAACGCCACATAACAAGTGGGCTCCCTAACAAAGTAGGAGCTCGTCGGGAATTTGATCATTTTATTCGAATTACGATTGTGAGCAAATACAGAATAGAACATACATTTTCCAAACATTCATAATTTCTTTCACGCTTGTTAAGAGATATTGATTGGAGTGAATCATACCATTATCTGTCTATTATATATGTTCAGTGCATGAAAATTGCTTGCCATTTCTTTTCATGTTGTGATGATACCATTGTATGGAATCGAGACACGTGCCTTTGTTATTAATTCATTACATTGAGGAGAAAGGGTGGTATTTTGAATGTATGGAATTAAAGAGGGAAATTGCCTTAGTATCCTCTTATGAGACGAGTTAATTAGGTAAGCCTGCAATAGTAATTACGCCTTGCTTGGTGTGTAGGCTGAATTTTTGGGGTTGACTTCTGGTTGCGTACTGCCCGTTTATTGATTGTTTATGCAAGGCATAGTCTGGTTTAAGTGAGTCCATAGGTAGGGCAATACCAGAAGCAGGAAAATACGCGTTGAGCCATTTTTGCGTCCGGCAGTAAGACTCGAGTGGGTAGAGATCTTAGTTATCTGACACCGAACAAGTGGACCAGGATGGAGACAGACAGACAGAAAGTTAGTTCAGAATTTAAGTCGATTGGTTAAGATGAGTTAGATTTTAACGGGGTTCAGTTCGATGAATTTGAAGAGCGAAGTGTTCGAGAAAACAATCGGAGAAGCGAGAGAAAGAAAGAGCGACAATCAGTCGGCAACAGACCGAAAGAAAGAAAACCAAGTAGCGGAGTGGAAATGGGAACGAAAATCAACGAAACGGAAAAAAGAGAAGAGCTCGAGTTAGCCGGATTGCAGGCCATGGAAACTAACGAGAGAACTTGAACATAAGTTAGCAATATAGAGGCTAAGAATTAAAGCCAAATTCAGGAGAGGTGAGGACCTAATTGAACGTACAGGACCCACAAGTAGGCGATCTGAAGACAGACGACAAATACAGATTACTATGCCCATGTTCAACGAGAAGGACGAAATCATTAGCAGCAGTGGTTGGCACTGGTTCATCAGATACCCAAAGACCAGTCAACGAACGACGCCGACTACTACTTCACCCTGAAGACAGCGCTTAAACGGTACTGTGAACATTTGGCTGAAAGTTTCCGAAAACTCTTCCAAGCGTCGAAAGGAGCTACCAAAACCCACGAGCAATTGCATGCACGAGTACTTTCTGATAAGTGGATAAAAATTACATTTGCGGCGTTATGGTATGAGGGTGGGTGACAACGTGTTGTTGTTGCCGTTAGAGCATAACAAACTTCAAATATCTTGAAATGGACTGTTCGTTGTAAAAGAGAAGAAAGATTGAGAAAATTACCGTACTGGAAAATGAGGAACAGTACCTTACTTCAGCGTTATCGCAAAAGAGAGACATCCATAGAATTCGTGGTTGCTACTGTTGTGACAGAAGAATCCAACGACAAAATGGGGAGATGAGGAAGTATTGACTAGTTGTCTTTTGACGAAAGAATAAAACTACGTTGACATTGACCTTGACGTGACACTAATGTCAGAGTAGCGGTAGGATGAGGTTGAGTCGATACTCTAAGATTACTGAAGCGTCTTGAAAAACCGATCTGACTAGTAGAGAGGATTGGAATCCAGTTTGAAGCTACTAAAGAAAATGCCGGTAAAATCGAAATCAACTCCACTACAACACTCGAAATTATTAACTTTCCCAAACGAAATTCGAGCTATGATCAACATGGGAGTCATAGAGCCAACTGAATCAGAGTATAGCTGTCCAGTTGATGTATTGGCGCAGAAAAGGGACGACACTCACCGAATTTTTGTCGAATATAGGAAACTAAACATGATGATAATTTCAGGTAGAAATGTTAGTGGATCCTGAGTCCGTATTTGCCGGAGAGATTAAAGCAAAATAGTTTTCAAAAATTGTGCTGTCAAAGGGGCTTAGCAAATTCCAGTCCGAAGTGAGGACAAAGCAAAACTTGCATTTGCAACTCCGGATGTGACGTACCAATGGGAAGTCATGTCATTCAATGTCAAAAATACAACAAGTATCTTCACTCGCATAATGATAAATCGAATCGTTAAGAGGGACTAGAGATTGGGACTTCACGGTTGACTTATTATTAGCGATAGCTACTTTTAAAGATCATATAATTTTGCTGAGAAAAGTTTTAGAGTGACTTAGAAGGGAATTCCGCACGACCATGTAAGTGCCTTGTAGGGTTTAGGAAACTAACCTATCTGGGCCATACCCTCAGCGAAGACACATTAACCTCAGATAGCTTCAAAGTTAACTATTTTAGGGATTCGAAGTTCGGTCTTTCTTATGGCTGGCAGGTTCCTAACTAAAGTGCTATTGCTTGCCCATTGACAGATTTGATTAGAGAAAAAGGTTCCATTGAAAGTTATCTGAACAGACACATGTGAACGAGCTTTTCAGACGTTGAAGGACAGCCTGACGTCAGACGCTGTAATGAAATTACCCGACCTGACTAAGTACTTTGTCTTACGTACTGTCGCTTTTGATAAGGGGTTTAGGGCAAATGCCATTGTAAGAGAATGACGGAAACTTATTTTCTGTTACATATGGTAGTAGAAATTGTCGAATGCAAAATGGTTGCAAACTATTTGGTCTCTCAGAATGAATGCTTGGCAATTTGTTTTGGGACAACTAAATTCCACCTCTATTGTTATGGACGTAAATTTATTTGGAAATTTACCAACCATCGACTCGCTTTTTTAGCTCAAGCTAATCTGACAAATGGACGTTTAATGAGATTGTGATCATTTGTTCAGCAGTACCAGGTCCATGTTTGGTAAATTAAGGCTAGCAAGAATGTGTGGCTGATTGTTTAAATACAATAGGTGAGTATGCAAAAAAATGTTCACCTGGGGACGTTTAGTTGGTAACTTGGGTTGCATCTTTAAAATTCAGAGAACAAAAACCGGATTCTATTCTTCAAAAGTTGACCTATGCAACAGAGTGAATTTAGAAGGATGACAACACCACAAAGAAAATCTTGTCGCGGTCAGCATGACACGTAACAAGCAACAATGACGTATAGGCCAGGCCCGTAAAAAAAATCGCTAGCCTGCGATGGATTTGATGCTCTGTTGGGGTGGGGGTGGGGCGAGGTAACAACTATTGTTTAATTTGCTTTAGAATTGTTTTAAGCCATTTCACCTTCATGATGCTAAAACTAACGTCATGACTTCACGTACAAGTTAATGGTGCAATGACCATGCGACATGAAAAATGACTACGTAACGTGAAGCAATATCAATATATCACGTGATGTTTTGTTATTCAGTGAAAATTCAAATTTCTTAGAAACCTTGTAATAAAATATCAAATTACATTATTATGACGTCACAACTAAAATAAATTTTGTATCGATATGCAATTGAAATTGCGTTTTTACTATACTGAAATAAGTTATATTTTAAAGATTTTCGCTAAATCATGTAACAAACAAGTCTTGCTAATCAAACAATGTGTATGTTGATGATTTTGTTGTCAGAGCATATCAGCATCAATGGAATAGACTACACCATGTCTGGAAGGGACCATTTGCATTAACGTTGATAGTCAAGCACTACACTATTAACTGTACATAATCAAAAATTCATAAGATATACCCGTGGTAAACCCTATTCCTTTACCGATATTGAGATAATACAATATAAGATGGCCTGTTAATGATACTGTATAATTTCTAAACAATCATATGCTTTTACATTTATGGAATAAAGATCAGGCTTCAAAAATATGAAACTATTTCTTCATTCGTGATGATTTTGGTGCTTCGTTATTTCACGTTTTTATTTCCTTGACACACCCTAGGTTTTTGTCAAGCTCGCTGGATAAATTTACAATCATCATTTCTAACAAGTAACGTCGGAATGAAAAAGTCTATTCATCTCCACACTAATTCAACAAGTTTATTTGACCAAGATATAACTTGAAGTGCTTCAACGTAAGTATCATCATCTCAGACACTTAGATTATTTATTCCATGTTGCTTTGATTTATTAAACTTTTATTACATACAACGAACAGGTGTGAGATGTTTGTGACATTTTTTTAAAACTATACTTATCTTCTCCCGTCGATCAGATAACTGAAACGCTTCGAGTGGTCTAATAGTAAATATTAACTCGTATTTGACTTATCAGTGGGAAATGTTGGGGGTACATTTAATACATGATACGTAAGAAAACTCCCATAGAGTATGGATACTAAATATACTTAAAAACCTGGTTCTGTTCTTAACCAGTGGGATAGAGCAACCCAGAACGCGCCCTATTGACAAGTGATCTGCACGTTTGAGGGTATGAACTCGTACAAGCTTTGGTCAGCAACTACGGAAGTATTTACCCATAAATGGCACCCGCGACCTCTCGGGTTGCTCTTTTGCAAGTATATTGACTCAACAGGGAACTTTATTTCCTGGGGAAATTTAGGATCAAAAGCCGCATTGATTTCTCTCTCCATACCTGCACGTGTGTTATTCGTGTATATTTATTGTACAGCTCTCTCTCTCAACTCCATATCGTTAACATCGCACAGATATCTAGAACATACATGTTCATAAAACCGCTGTACCAATCTCTTTGATAAATGTCTTTATCACCACACGTTTTGAAGAAAATACGATGGTTACGTGATTTCACTCGTCTGGACACGCCTGTCAATTCATTTTGTCATGTTTTAAGTGGAGACGCGCGCGCACGCCTGCGTGTGATTTTAGAATTTTAACGTAGCTTTAACAATTTTTCGGTCATGTCGTTACGATATATGCAGTGTGGCAGTTTATAGTGATGTCTAGCACAGTGATATAATGCCCCACCCAGTCGCATTATCCTAACACTAACTTCTTAATGCTGAGCGTCTAACTTGGCAGCTGTTAGTACCATTTTTGTAAGTCTTTGGTATGACTCGTCCGGGGTTCGAACCAGCGACCTCCCGCATCGGAGGCCATTAGACCACAAGAGCGGTCCCTTAGGTGGAGATCTCAGGCTTTTGGATATAATTTTACTTGTTTTAATTTAATGAATGAATTTATGAATTGTGTGAATTTTATGAATGAATGAACTTCATGAATGAGTGAATGAATTTCATGAACAAATGAATGAATTTTGTGAAATGAATGAATGAAATAATTAATTAATTAATAAATGAATGAATGAAGTCATCTATAACACAACGGCTCAATGCAATCAGTTTCACCGACTTGGATCAATGCGATCAATTTTGCCGACCTCCTGAAGAAGCTATTCGCATGACATATTGCTGTACTGCTGTTCGTTCGCAGATGACAGTGGGGAGTTGTGACTGATCTTTACCTCTATTTGCTTGTATTGTTCAAACAATTTTCTTTCTTTACATCTGTAAAAGTTTTTGCCTTTTAGGCGCAGAGACTTTAATGTATTTACTTTCACAATACACTACTTTTTCATCGTAGTCTTCACGTTTTGAACCAAGAAACCATTGATTGCCTCAATTATTTCCTGGCATTTAGTCTACAAGACAAGACGAAACGTACCCGGATTCGTATTGAACAAAATATTTGATTCTTAAAAAATTATTTTTTCAAGTGTTTCCAAATATGATAAGTATATTTGATCTTTTAGACTATCTGCACTTCAATAACATAAACTGTCGGATTTTCCTATGTTTAGATGGTGCGCCTTTGTAAAATTATGCTGCCATTCGAAGGAAGTACAACGATAGACAATTATGTCATATATCTTCATTCTTCTAGAATGCAAGTGCCCTCGTCTCTTCTGAAGCAAATGAATGGAGAAAAAAAAATTTCATTTTTTCACTTACTTGAACCTTTCGATCATTGCGAAAATTCTTTTCTTTTTAGAATATCTTGCAATTGTTTTATAATTAAATGAGATTGGTAACGTTTGTCATTGTTGCTTTGTGAGATGTTTGCATTCCACTTGTTTCTGATAATTTTAATTGCCTCTATTGAGTCAGGTACCACTTGTTTGGTATGCAGACCTTTTCTGATGCTCCAAAAGCTTCATCTAATTATTCACACAAGAAAGTCGACAACATTTGCCATATGCACAGTGGTATTGTCTATGCCATATATGCCAGTAACTTATTTCATTTGACTGATGCAGTTGGAACAGTCACAACTTTTTCTGTGAACCCTGAACTTGATTGCCCCATTTGGGGGAAAAACAAACACTAAACAGTCCAAATTTCTTGTTCAATAAAATTCAGCATCTGATCTGTTTCATGAACGAACATGGAATAAATTGCTGGTGAACTATATATATGTAGAACGCCAGATGTCAAACAGCAACTCACGATAAAGCGAAGCAAACCAAGACCTATAAAGACTTCAGGATAACAGTCTCTGTCAGTTGGAGGGTTCTTAACGCCGCAAATGCGACATATAACTTTCCTTTATCCAAACTAAAGACCACACATTCACAAGACTCTAACCTCATACTTGCTTTGTGTGTCTTCCTTTACATTCGTATGCTTTATCAGTATACATTTCAAAGCCGTAGACCGGTATTCATGCCACGTATTACGAATCACAACTGACAGATCTACTACAAAGAATTATTCATATTTAGATTGCCAAACACGAATATCCGAACAATTCATTATGTTAAAATATTATAAGCCCAATTTGACAAAACTAGTTCATGATGCCATCAATTCTTGTGAATAACCGTACAACACACTAAACCATAGACCTATCAGCATTCTACGGATCATGTCTAAACTATTTATGAAATCAATTCAGACCCATTTAGCATCATTTCTTGAGAACAATTTAATACACATTTGAGTTGTTGACTGAAAGAATATTCCTGATTAAAACAAATATGTAACTGCAGTTCTAATGGATTATTTAAGACTTAGGACTGTCTCCCTCAGGTCAGTCTTATTTGCGAGCTAAGGAGTTGCGATATGTCAGATTATTTATTAGATTCCTTACAGAGTTAGATATCAAATCGAAAGCAGCAAATTAAATCGTGTAGCTGGACTGAAATCCAAAAATGGGTTCCTCTAAGGTCAGTCCTCGAACTTTTCTTTTTAACGTTTTTTGTCAATGATGTTTTTTATTTTATTAGATAAGGCTCTTCATATAAATGTGCTGATAATAAAAAAAATGTCTTTTTACGCACAGGACTTTAAAACTCATTGAAATACTTCAGAGTGCAAGATTCTGATTCACTGGTGCACTGAGAACAAAATTGAAAGCCAACTGTGCATAGTTTCAAGCTTTGAGTAAAACTAGTATGATGTGTGTACTTCCCATATGCAGTGCTGTCATAAACTATTAATTAACATTGAAAACCAAATGAAATTCGATTCACTCGTAACTTGGATATTTACGGAAAGCTTTAAGGCAACTGTCAGTCTGAATCATATCGATCAGATGTTAAGTCGACTCAGTTCAACAATCTGACCATCCTGCGTACATTTATCCTTTCCATTTTCAATTTCTGTCACTTAGACTGGCATTTCTGTAGTGGTATAAACACTACTAAAACTTGAAACAATACCAGAGCCTGCATTGAGAGTTGTGTATGTGTATGCACAAGCAGTTATCATTTACTCTTACTAAAGGCTAATAGTAACCATGAAGGCTTGCAGATTTAGGGTTGCGACTTCAAAGACTTCTAAACTTCTGAACAAGCGTGCTTCCAAAATGCCTGGGTGATTTGATATGTTTTGAACAAAATAAATACAATACTAAATATTCAAATAGTATAGACTCCAATAATTAAAGAATTAAAGCCTCAAAACACAGTAAATTGTCTGTGGAATTAGTCAACTAATCACTTTAGAAACCAATCAAATTTAATTCATTTAGATCTTTTAATTTTAACATGGACATATAAAGGCTATAAATGTAATATCTGCAAATAATACCCCACCCCAACTACCTTGCCGTGATGACAACTTACAGGCTTTACCGTTTTGTTTTACTGTCTTATGTACTATCAAGTTTTCTACTCCTAGCTTTTCTTTTTATTTTACAGATCATCAAAACGTGTTTTTTTAGTTATCAGGATACCAAACTGATTTATAATTACTACTTTTTAAAATGATTTTCTTGTTAGTATGCGCTATGTGGTTTGTCCAGTTGTATCTATGCTGTGTTTGTGTTGCTTCCAAATTATGTTTCTTTTGTCATTATTACTTTTCATGTCATGTTGGTAAAACACTCACTAGAACTTGTGTTGAATTGTTATTTAAATCATGCCGACTGAATCGTATCTTGCCTTATCTTTTCTTTACTTTCCTTATTAAGACACTTTCTCCAGATAATTAGCTAATTAACCTGTTTTGAGAAATAACTTTCCTAAATTGATTCCCCATATTCAAAGAAGAAATTACTAAAATCTAACAAAGCTATAAACGGATATGTTAATTAGCAATAGCACATATTCTAGATATTCAATATTAAAAGAAGCCAATATGCTATTAACTGAAGATGGATTCACGATCGTATTTATTATTTAATAATTGCTTAAGTTTGCATATACACACTGACAACACAATTATGTAAGTTTTTATAAATGAAAGTCAAAATGGATGACTCGGCAACACAGTTGTTATTTAACAGAAAAGGGCGAGGATGCTACAATGAATGTTCCATTGTGGTTAAGTTTATGTTGACTAATAAGCTACGAAGAAAATATATTTCAGTTTCAATGCATTCTTTGGTCACGTGCGAAGCAAGTCATTGTAGATCATTGGATACTGAACTTAACTATATAACATTTAGCGGCAGCTTTGAAGTAGATTTAAATAAATGTTGCACGCGGACTTGTGTACATCTTATGCTCGTAAAATTGTATGTGTAACACTGCCTATGCATTATTAGAACATATTCACTATCGGAGCCAAGATAAACATTATTATTTTAATAATGTTCAAAAGAATATTCATTGTTGCCTCTTGTTTATATCAGATGCCT
This sequence comes from Potamilus streckersoni, assembly GCA_016746295.1. Lineage (NCBI taxonomy): Eukaryota > Metazoa > Mollusca > Bivalvia > Unionida > Unionidae > Potamilus > Potamilus streckersoni. Next base: position 3,961,459 of record JAEAOA010001901.1, on the reverse strand, counting down.
GAACAATATATATGCAGATGTAGTTTTGTAATGAAGGATTTATGTTTGTCTTACGAAACTGTAGAATTAAATCTGAAAATCGTTCAGACTGAGTTGCGTCATAAAAGGGTACCATATTGATTATCAAAATATGGGATCTGTATTTTGACACCTTATTGACCGTCAAATTAGGAGACCTGTTTGTTGTTTTCGTATGCCTACTATCAATTATTAGAGGTTACGTTATCACGACACTGAGTCAGTCAGTCGATTTTGCACTCCATTTCTACGAAAATCGTTAAGATTTTTCTCTGATTTTTCTGGAGAATAGCTGACCAGTGAAGAAAGTTATTTGCATTCAACGGAATGCAACATTAAATAGCCTAAACAGAAACTAAAGTGTTTACCGAGTTCATCGTTTTCGCTTTTGCCTAGGGTGACCTTGAAAGGTTATGCGATTAGTATTGATTCCAGAATTCCAGAAACGTCACAGCTGCGACGATTTGTTTCAAAGCACAACATAAGCTATGCTTTTTTTCTTCTTGTTTTGAATATTGTGCCAAAGATATAATCTAACAAAAGTAAGAAAACTTTTATGTATCGATCTTATAGGCAATGCTCTCTTTCAAAACATAGAAAATGATGTAAATAGGAAATATATGGGGAACTAAATTAATATACCATTAAACATCAGCACCATTATAGCAGTTAAAGAGAGCGCGTGTAACGGCAATTTGACAAAACACTTGGCCGTCGCACTGTCACAATTGATAAGAATTTTATGTTGTCGCACGGGGATTTATTTTAATGTTACTTTGCATTTCAGATATATTGCATTAACCGTTGCTAAATATTCTTTTCGATATACAGACGTTCGAAAAGGGATTACATTTGTCAAGGATTCAGTTAATGGGTGGAATAAGATGCCATTAACTAGGGAAATTAAGTTTTTATATGCTCTGTATAACTTGGTTGATTATTTCATCTATCAAGGTATTTGCAATGTGTGTATACTGTATCTACGATTTGTACGAGTGCTTCGTCTTCAGTAAGGTTATTTAGCACATTTGGTGTACACCATACACATGGCATAACTATGTATACCTGCTTGTTGATACACCTTCCTCTCCCACTACCTTATCGCTTCGTGGGGACATATTTTGTGCTCAAACACCATTAATTTAATTTTCTTACACCCTAATGCTAACCAATACATGAATAAATATATACGCCGGACACAAATTCGCGTATGACACTTTTTATCAGGCCAGACAACTGTAAAATAGATTCATTTCTTGGAAGAATAATTCACGTGTTTACGAAAATAAAGAGAATTTATGTCAAGAATTAAATTATAATGGCTTATTACGACGATCGGTATGTATTACATATCCTACATGTATGACAGTACTTAGTAAGTTGGAGAACAGATACACAGTATGTATTACGTGTAATATAGGTATGGGAGAATAAATAAAAAGCATTGATTACATGTACTACATCAACTTGAGTACATATACTTATATGTATGAAACTAGAAAACACATGCATTGGATTAACTGTATGGACGACATGTTTATGTCTGAGTCAAAGGTCCTCTTCCATAGAGAAAATAGGGCAGTCTTGACAGTGTGAGTATAATTATGTTCCTTAGCGAGAATTAGGCAATCCTAACAAGGTGTTTACAAGGTCACGTTCAATAGCGAAAATTTGGCAATCCTCGTAGTGGGAGCACATAGTTAAGTTCCATGTCGAGGCTATAGCGATTCTGATAGTGTGTGTACGTGATGTTTTTGAACAAACGATCGGCAACTATTAGTTACACAATCTGCCAAATTCTCTCTGCAGTTTGCTAGTGATTTTGTTATCGTAGCCAGCTAATGAAAAAAGGCCGGGGCCCGAAAGGAGGCCTGGGCCGAACAATGCTTTTCCCATATATATATATATATATATATATATATATATATATATATATATATATATATATATATATATATATATATATATATATATATATATATATATATATATATATATATATATATATCCCCCAAAACAATTGTGTTGAAACAAAAGTGTGTCTATAAGTAGATACTTGTTTAATGAAAGTGCTGTTCCTCATATTTGAAATTGAATATGATATATGACTTGTTCAATTCAATATTTAGTGAAATATGATTGACTCAAAGTGTTAACGTGGAAATGATGTCGGCCGAGACGATAAATAGTTTCCATCCTTGTATACGATTAATGCTGACCTTACGTAAGAATCCTCCATTTTATTCCGTTTACAAGATGTCTGTGTCTCTCACGTTTCCTTTTGATCATTGAATTGGAAAGTCATACCTTTGCAGAAAGGAAGAACAAATGACAATTCACTTTTAAGGACAGACACTGGTTTGTCACATCTGAGGCCTTAATGAAATAAATTTCTCGCTTATAATCTGTATGTATTCCAAGAGTTTTTTGTCTAGCATATTAAAGACACAATTAATGAATACATGATGTAATATCTATTGGTCAGCTTATATATTTAACTGTATGTCTTTTAGTTCTGTAATAACTACATTATAATGCTGATTGGTCTTGCCAAACATCGCTACGTCTGTATTTCTTACCACCATGTTAATAAAACTCGATTCTTTTCCCTTGCTGCACACGTGCAATGAAATAAAATATTCAATAATCCATTATTTAATGTTAAAGTGGCTATCACCAGTATTCAATGCAAACATTTCGTTTTGTGTCTATATGGTGACATGTAGAAAGTACAATCCAAGACAAAAGGATTTAAGGAGTCTGCATATAAAAACGAAATGCATATTTGCTAGGTTTTTGGACAACCTTGGAAAGACGAGATATACTGATCAGATCTCCGCCTTTCTAAATCATTGCATGGAATTTCTCAATGTTTGAGCAATAATATTCTTATTCTTGGACGACAGAAACATATTACATCAACGTAGCACAAGTTACTCCATGATGCTGATTAAACGAAATGAAAGGATCATCGGATTATATAACGACAACATTATTAATTCTGATGTTTTAGTTTGTCTGGTTTGGTTTGTCTGTCTTGATTCTTTGACATCAGTAAGATTTACTTTCCATGAAAGCACCATCAACGCAGAAAGATCATACGAACCAGACTAATCTTATTGATATAAGAAATAAGGACACATTAATGTACTGCAAAATACCATAGATAAGTATTCTGCCGTAGTTATACGCTTGCAAAGTTAGGCTAAATTTGAGATTTTTATATTAATTTAGTTCTTTATTTTTAATACTATCATCATCTTTTATTATGTTCCTTTAAATTTTATTTAAGCAGCATAATATAAAACTGACTGCCTTGCATGCCCAATTCTAGAAACTAATAGCAAAATGTCCATCATAATGTCTGCTTTTGGAGTAGACACCCAAACAGAATTCAATATTCGCATTCATTTTTTGGTACTATGTGACTCTAACTTGAGGTGCTGATGTTTCTATGGTAACTATATTTTGCTTAAAGATTAGTGCTGAAAATATTCTTCGACTCGTGTCGTAATCCTCTGAAACCAAGCAGGTAGACGATGAAAACTGGATATCAGTCTGAGTAGGTGGTTATTCGTCGTAGTTCTTCGATTATACAGTATCGATTATACAGTTTATTGAATTCAGCACCTTTCACAGCTAATTAGAACATGGCTAAGGTCGACACAATTTACAGAACAATCGAGCATATGAACAAGGACGGGCTTCATAACAGTATCTCCCATCTTAATTCGTCACCATAATTTATGACAATCTGTGTCAGAAAATTTGGCTCAATACAAGAGTACATCGATTGATTTTCTGGAGAGAAGTTCTTGATTGTCTCTGCTTCAGATTCGAAATCTGCCAATAGCTCTTTAAAGGTGGTATCCTTTCAAGCGTTATAAATGATACAGATAAAACGGCAGAGGAAGAAGCCTCATATGCATCATTGTTACCCATAATCAATCACTGCCGTATTGTTACCCATAATCAATCACTGCCTTATTGTTACCCATAATCAATCACTGCCTTATTGTTACCCATAATCAATCACTGCCTTATTGTTACCCATAATCAATCACTGCCTTATTGTTACCCATAATCAATCACTGCCGTATTGTTACCCATAATCAATCACTGCCGTATTGTTACCCATAATCAATCACTGCCTTATTGTTACCCATAATCAATCACTGCCTTATTGTTACCCATAATCAATCACTGCCGTATTGTTACCCATAATCAAACACTGCCGTATTGTTACCCATAATCAATCACTGCCATATTGTTCCCTACAATCACTGCCATTATTGTTCTCTATATTCAATCACTGCCTTATTGCTACCCATAATCAATCACTGCCTTGTTTATATCCATAATCAATCACTGCCTTATTGCTACACATAATCAATTACTGCCGTATTGTTATCCATAATCAATCACTGCCCTAATGATATTCATATTCAATCACTGCCTTAATGATACTCATAATCAATCACTGCCATATTGTTCCCTACAATCAATCACTGCCATATTGTTTCCTACAATCAATCACTGGCATATTGTGCCTACATTAAATCACTGCCATATTGTTTCCTACAATCAATCACTGCCATATTGTTCCCTACAATCAATCACTGTCTGAGTGATACCTATTATCAATCACTGCCGTATTGTTATCCATAATTAATCACTGTCTTGTTGATATCCATAATTAATCGCGGCGACAAGAGGGATAGATCCAATTAATTACAGAGGGATATCCTTTATTGATACTATATGCAAGATCTTTGCCGACATATAGAGAATTTGCATATACACGTGGGCAGATCACTATATATATCCAAAAGAAAAGATAGAGGTTATTGCCTTTGTATTGATTTTAAAAAAGCTTTTGATAAAGCAATGCATGATAAATTATCGTTGTAATTAATACTCAAAGGTACGAATGCTAATATATTAAACATTTTAATAGATATGTATAAAAACCTGAACAGTTGTTTTCGAACAATTAAAGGTTTACCTAAAAACTCCGAATGTACATTAGGTACATGGCAAGGCTGTGTTTTGAGTCCTATAATGTTTTACCTTATATTAATGATAAGATTGCACAGCTGAAGCTTAAATGCAACAGAGGTGTATTTATCTCAGAAGATATTGATGATATTTTCTCAATACTTCACGCTTTACTAATTGTGCCGATGCAGCAAAGCTTCTTCAGAATCAAATAATTGTTATTGGACGTTTTATGATAAAACTGGTATGACAATCAACTTTGTTAAAATTAAAAAATAACGTTTTTAGAAATGGTGGATGTCTCAAGAAAAATGAGGTATGGTTTCTCAAAGAAAATTATATTAATTGTGTCTTATTACAAGTACACAGGCTCATTTTTCACCCCAAAGTTGGTTTGTACGAAAGCTAATCAGACACTAGTAGCTCAGGCAACGGATGCTTTTAAAAAATATTTATTCTAAATAAGACCAATTCCTTGCTATGAGTCAGAAATCGGGGGATATGAAGTTGGTAGAGATATTGAAACTGTGCAATACCGCTTTTGCAGATATTATTTGGATGTTCCTAAAACTACCAATAATGCAATTGTGTTAGGGAAGTGAGGAACATATCTACTTTGTACCTCGTATTTTTTAACGATGTATTCAATACTGGTGGATAGTTGTAAGAATACGTCAACTCTCTACTCATACTAATGTTATCTGAGGTTGAAAAGATTAGATAAAACAAACCGTGTCACATGGTCTACCAAAGTTAAAGAATGTTAGTTCGTTTAGGTTTGGGTATGTCTGACTAAATCAAAATATTGGAGACGAAAAACAAATTTTTCGTTAATTTTTCAAAGAGTAAAGGGATAGACATTCCAATACTGGCAAAGTGATATTAACATGAGAGTATAGCAGGATTGAGAGAAAAAATAGGTATTGTGAAATATGCCGGAAAAAAAGATGTCTATTTGGTAGAAGATGATTTCCATTTTGTTTATATTTGTCCAGTTTATGGCCATTTAAGAAAAAAATACTTTAATGAAGTTTATTTATTATCTTTCACAGTCTGTAGTAAAATGTATATTCCTCATGAGTCATAGTAATATATTAATCATAAGAAATCTTTCTTACTATATAAATTCTGATTTTTCTTGTAGATAATCTTTGATAAATCAAACGAATGGTGAATAACACACTTAGATGTAGTAAATTATGTATCCCCATGATGAACATCATATTTAGCTCATTATATTTACTTGTAGTTTGTAAATTGGGCACGTGGCCTAAATAACTGAATAAATTATTATTATTATTATTATTATTATTAGTAGTAGTAGTAGTAGTAGTAGTAGTAGTAGTAGTAGTAGTATTAGTATTATTATTATTATTATTATTATTATTATCAATTTTATTATTATTAATTTTATTATTATTATTATTAATTTTATTATTATTATTATTATCAATTTTATTATTATTATTAATTTTATTATTATTATTATTATTATTATTATTATTATTATTATTATTATTATTATTATTATTATTATTATTATTATTATTATTATTATTATTATTATTATTATTATTATTATTATTATTAATAATTTTATTATTATTATTATTATTATTATTATTATTATTATTATTATTATTATTATTATTATTATTATTATTATTGGTGGTGGTGGTGGTGGTGGTAGTAGTAGTAGTAGCAATAGTAGTATTTCTTTTTTTACTGGACCCATCATCTATAAAACTGTCTGAGCTTCAGAAGATTCTGCACTATATTAAAATCAGTGGACGTAATAACTCCATTGATCCATTGAAACTATAAATATCTTCCGACGTGTATCGAGCATCTTCATCGAAAGCGCCATTCACAGCAGCCATTTCCAGCTCACCAATCGCATACATCGATCTAAGAACGTGAGTTATTTTCCATGGATTCAACGCCATCTGTAAAATGATGAAACCACATCGATTGTTGGATATGGCAGAGATTTACATCAGTCAAATTTCATCCAAGTCGGACTTGATAGATAAGTCAGAGAGTGATTTAAGAGTGCACGGGTTTTACAGTATACCATGTACTCAAAGCAGATTTATTTCCTAATTTTTCGACAGTTTTAGGTCGCAGTTATTTAACAACAACAGGAACAATGACGATTACGACAACTATTTTTGATGACTCCGGTATATCCCATAGAAGTAACAATATTTTTCTTAAATATAAAGTCCATTTTTAATGTGTTAACTTGACTTATATTATTTCTTATGAATTGACCATGATATACTGCTATTTATGGAACGAGGATGAACAAAATTAAAGGAAAAAGCTGTGGCAAATGCAAAAGAAACGTCTTAAAGCTGGGTGAAGAATTATTCACTACAGTTAACATGATCTTTTTACCTCCAATGTTCTAATAAGACCCTGTACACCAATGCTGCTCTGTTGGTCGCAAGCATAGCGATTCTTTAAAATGTCTTTCGTCATGGGTCAGTTGTCGTTCTTATTTCCGGAGAAGACTTTGCATTTATATACATATAACTGCTTTAGGACAACCAAGACTTTAAAATTATGGCAAACATATTTTTTTCTACTATATTCTGATTAGTCTAATTTATGATCTATAATCAATGTTTCCACCATAACGTGAGGTCTATAAATAATAAATCTTCTTTCGACCATTACTTTCCTCATTTGCTGTACAAGCATAACATCGGGAAGTTGGTGGAAATCTTGAAATCACATTCATATGATGACAGATTGACAATCTTATCAAGCAAGAAAACGAAACGACTAGTGCAAATGCATACGGAACAATTTCTGTGTTTTAAAAACTTGTTTTTTTTGCCAGCCGATACTGTTCTGTCCTTCGATTTTTAAAAATTATAAACAGGAAATTTTGTTTTGTTTTTCCCAAAAAGCTGGCATAAAGTAAACGTTTGCATGTGTTTCAGTAACATCTTTGCATATTATTTGTAGATAACTGATAACATGATTAATGTTTATAATATATAACATAAATAATGTAGAATATAGATAACATAAATGCTATAGATAACACACATTATGTGGCTTAAATATTCACGAGTGTTAAGTGTTCCATGATTAATTAAAGAATAAATATTGATATCAGTTGGTAAGAGGTATACTCAGTTATGATTATTATTAGTAGTAGTAATAGTAGTTATATCACCACCGCAATCACTATGCAATATAATAAAACCAATAAAACCAACAATATTGAAATTCTACAAAACCCATATATATGTAAAATAGCATTATTTTTCAAGATACATTGAACTAAAGTTGGATAATAATGTCTTAAAGTGGTGGACATAGATGTAATTGATCACAGTTTGGACAACAATGTCTTAAACTGGGGAACGTAAATGTAATTGATCACAGTTTGGACAACAAAGTCTTAAACTGGGGAACATAATTGCAATTGATCACAGTTTGGACAACAATGTCTTAAACTGGGAAACATAATTGCAATTGATCACAGTTTGGACAACAATGTCTTAGACTGGGGAATATACATGCAATTGATCGAAGTTAAAGAATGCGTAAAAAAATTGACTATGTCAAAGTATAGACAAGGACAAAAAAGATAAATAAAATTTTTGTTCCTAATCATCAGATCAGACTGTAGAGAGAGAGAGAAAGAGAGAGAGAGAGAGAGAGAGAGAGAGAGAGAGAGAGAGAGAGAGAGAGAGAGAGAGAGAGAGAGAGAGAGAGAGAGAGAGAGAGAGAGAGTGAGAGAGAGAGAGAGAGAGAGAGAGAGAGAGAGAGAGAGAGAGAGAGAGAGATGCAATTCGTTTTGGAATTACTGCGTGTAAGGTTTCTGCATTATCGAATTCTTTGTACGTTCCAGTTATCACCGACAGGTATGCAATATGCATGACGATGGCAAAGTTCTCGCAATTCAAATTTCATCTATCTGATAGATTCTATGTCAGGTCTACTCCCTCTTAAGACCTCTGTGATCAGGAAACAGGAAACAAATTTAGACTGTGGCAATGCGGCATTTTGTATTCCCTATATTGCATGTGAGGAGGGGAATTAGGAAGAAAAGGACAAGTATTTGAGGTTAAAGAGGATTATGAGCAGTGTCGGATTTAGGACAAATTAGGCCCTGTGCTAGTTAAATTATGAGACTTGGGACCTGACGGAGGTAGGCCTGGCAGGCCTATACAGGTGATCAGGCATAAATACTCAAGAAATTTAGGAGTAGTTAAAATAGTAACTGACGTTTGAAAATAATTTCGTAACATGTTTTGCTATGAAGATGGGAACACTTAAGTACAATGGTAAATACGGCACTGATTATGATGATTTAAGTGATCAAGGAGTCAGTTGCGTCACTAGATGGTGCGGACCGCACCAGATGACACCATCAGAAGGGTTGACACCAAAATCACTGTCTATAATATTTTTGAACTTTTGTCCAGGAAGGAGGTCTAGGAGGGTGACACCATGAGTTACCGCACATGACTGTCTATGACATTTTTAAAATATTTTGCAGGAAAGGGATCAACTGGGTTGTCACCATGATTTACGACAGATAAATGTCTGTACAAGTTTTTAATTGTTGTGCAGGGGGAGATGACATCATGAGTTACCGCACTGGGTGACACCAACCTTAGTGTCACCACCGCATGATGAAACCAAAAGTACCAGACGTCACCAAAGATCTTAGTGTCGATGGCAAATAACTATCATGATCATGATCATGATCATGATCATCATCATCATCATCATCGTCGTCGTCGTCATCATCATCATCATCATCATCATCATCATCATCATCACCACCACCACCACCACCATCATCATCATCATCAACGCCTGTGGCTCCTACTGGGGTATAGGCCGCCAACAAACTCTCTCCAGCCATCCCGGTCTTGATCAAGTCTCTCCAGCTGTCAGCACGTGTGACCTGTCTTCTTTAGGTCCTGCCGCCAGGTGTTTCTTGGACGGCCTATCTTCCTTTTCCCTTGTATGTTCCAGGTGAGTGCTTGCCTGGTTGTACTGGATGCAGGCTTGCAAAGTGTGTGGCCTATCCATCTCCAGCATCGTTGGAGGTGGTGGTGGTGCCTAACGCAATTTTTCAGCACACGATAGGCTATACATGGCGGCCAGTATTAATGGTGGAGGAAGAAACCGGGAAATCACCGGAAAGAACCACCGACCCACGAGAAGCTACTGGCAAGCTTTCTCATATATCCACATTCGCCGAATCTTAGACTCGAACACACGCAGACAGCGGTGAGATGGCAGTGATCCGTAAAGGACAACGCTTTAGACCACTCGTCCACTCGGCCCCCCCCCCCAGCATCGTTGGAGAATTTTTCCTCTGCAGGCTGTGTTTGTGTTCGTTGCCACATTTGTTTGTTACTGATTTGGTTTGGCCAGCGAATTTGGAGGATTGTTTTGAGGCAGGTATTGATGAAAGTCTGGATCCTTCTCATATTGGTTGTGGTGGTTCTCCAAGTCTCAGCTCCATAGAGAAGGACAGGTTTAACGATGGTGTTGAACATTCGGATCTTGATGTTAGTTGTCAGTTCTGTGGATGACCAGAAATTTTCAGCTGACATAATGCTGTTCTTGCCTTGTCGATACGAGTCTTAATATCATCATCAGTTCCATCCTCTTGGTCAACTGAGTTGCCACGGTAGGTGAAGCTCTCCACCTCTTCCAGCTCCACATCTTCCAGCTTGATGGGTGTCGAGTTTGCCGTGTTGACCTTAAGGAGCTTGCTCTTATATAATCTGTTTTTGGTGTGGAAGAGAGGAGCCATGTCATCGGAAAAGTCAAGGTCACCCAGTTGTGTCCATAGTGTTCACTGTATGCCAATTTGTTTCTGGGCTGTTGACGACTTCAATATCCAGTCTATCACGAGCAGAAAAATAAAGGGTGACAACAAACATCCTTGTCTCACTCCGGTCCTTAATTGGAAGGCGCTGGTAAGTTGCCGGCCATAGACTACTCCACATGTCATTCCCTTGTAGGAGTTTCTTATGATGTTTGTGATTTTTCCCGGTGCTCCATAGTGCCTCAGCAGCTTCCAGAGGGTCTGTCTATTTATGCTGTCAAAGACCTTTTTGCAGTCGATGAAGTTGACATAAAGCGGTGAGTTCCATTCCTGTTACTGTTCAAAGATTATGCGCAATGTTGCTATCTGGTCAATGCATGATCTTTTTGGCGAAAACTAGCCTGTTGGTCTCGGAGCAATGGATCGTCTGCATCTTTTATCCTATTCAGTAGGACTCGACTGAACATTTTGAGACCTTAAAAAAATCGTCTATAGATTTGAAGGCGATGAAATGGTAAGACATGTTATCCAGCACTATAACCTTGTAACCTAGTGTTGATACTGATCTACAAATGAAATGCTGGAGCTTCTTCCATCTGATGCTAAATGTAAAATTGTGTGAAACAAAATAGATGACAACAACACAGTCTCCTTTGAAAAGTTTAGGTAAACGGAACCACTAAAATATTTATGTGATGTACACAATGTTTCTGTTCAGGAAAGGTTTTAGGTTTTGTTCATCATCTTTAAATTTGTTACGTGAATATTTTGGTTTAATTTCAATAAAATTAATGAAGTTTATTAAGATTTAACATTGAAGAACTCTTGTAATTTTATATGATTGGGTTTGGTTTGCTTTTGTTTATTTTTTGGCCACAGACACTCACAATTCCAATGTATCTTTTTGTTTACTTTTTTCTTTAATTCACTGTAAGTTTTTGGTTAAACTTTGGTCGAAACCTATATGTCAAATGCCATTTTGTTTGACCTTAGGTTCTTCAAGAAAACTGCTAGTACTTGGTTTTCAGTAATTAAACGAAATCTGTTTTTCGCATAAACTTATAGCCTCATTAGTTTCATGTAATTAGATGACCTAATATAGTCTAAAATAGTCATACAGTAAATTTATGGTGTCAGACAGATTACTAATTATAAAATGTACTATTGGTAGTGACATAATTATTTGCATGAGACATTCAAAAATTGTTTGCATTTCAGTACGTTACAACCCAAAAATAACTTGAACCATTCTTAAGAAACTATTCCATTATAAAATATTCCACAATAGCAGAACAGCAAAATACACATGTTCCATATTTGGATTTATATCTGACATTAGTAACAAAGATTGGCTTTGGAACAAACTAATGTATCAGTCATCTTAAGCGTTTTATTTTCTTCTTTAGAAATAAAAGTTTCACCTGTCAGACTTCAGACATAGTCAATGCCATGATTTTATTTTGTCCAGAATTGCACATTTTTATTGAGATAAACCTTTAATTACTTTCTAAAACCAAATCCATTTTCGTCACAGAGACAGCCGCTCAGGAAATCATTTGTAGACCATATGCCGCATCTGGCCCGAGACCTGATTTTATCTGGTTATTTTACAATTTTACATTTTAGGGTGCAGTTATAGGCACAATATAGAAGAGAATTAACGGTAGATAATTCCAGAAAAATTCGTAGAAACCTGGCACCTCAAGAACCACCATCAACTCTAGTTTTGGTGAGGGAAAAGATCTCTCGATTTTAGTTATGTAAAATATGAAATATGCCTGGGCAGATTACACTTTATATAATATCCTATATATATATATATATATATATATATATATATATCTATATATATATATATATATATATATATATATATATATATATATATATATATCAGTAGTTAAAAACAAAGTGAAATGCATTATTTGTAATAACTGTAAACGTTTTATATTATCTTTCTGACCACATTGTTTATGGGTATTAATAGACTGGTGTGAAAATAATCTGAATAAAAGCATTATTGTGTGATGCAATAGTATGTGCAGTTACAACAAAACAAAGAATGAAGTCAACTGTATTCGTTTTAAATATAACTTTGTACATGCAAGAAAGTGTCTAAGTTCATGCAAGCCTAGATGGGATGAATCTAATGTATTCTCCAAACGTGTCCGGATATTTGCAGGTATCTGAGTGAAACAGCAAGAGAGAATTACACATCTCTGTTCAGACTCCAGTCTTCCATGTTTCTGAAATATGAACTGCCTATAGGCAGCATGTCTGTTGATGCTCATCAAGTCAACTTCATCGTTGTGGATAAATAAAAAACCAATCTGTACATCCTGGCAAAGGCAACTGCAGCATCATCAAGGATTAGAACTTAAAAATCCTAAAAGAAAAATTATTCTAATTTGTCATTTGCTATTTTTAAAATGCAAAACAAAATATATTTTAAAAATATTAGGAACAAGTACTTGTTTAAATTTTGTTTATCTTCTATCAACAAGTTCCACTTTTAAATAAACATGGATCAAGACTGCACATGGTTTTCATTTTGACATGAGCATTGAAAGTTCCATCACAGCTAGAACTGATACTAAGTGGAGTTTGTGTTGAGATGGACAGCTCAAAGATTTTGGGGAACATTTCTAGAAGTCAGAGACTCCTGCACTGGAATCAAAATAGGAATGGCTGATTGCAGATGAAGATAATATTTGCACAAGAATTTTATCCTTTGTATAATCATCAGCTTATATATGTTTAGCATAGTGAGGTACCCACATTAAAACCAGGTAATGAAAAAAAATACCAATATACTTAATTAGGATTAATTGTAAAAAGAAAGTCCTTATCATTAGCATATGTAATCATGTCTATTTTTTGACGGCTTATAATTTTAAATTTCATTCACAGTGGTTGCAAAGAAATAATCTAAGCATATGTCTCATTTGTTAAGCAATCTCGCTAAAAGTCTTGAAACTTCTCATGTTGAATAAACTATTAAGCATGTTAAGAATAATACATCAAGCGACAGTATACATTTTAAACAATAGCTTATATATTCATCACCAGCAAAAGTGATATGAAGAACTGTCTCTCACAACACATGTTTCAGGTCTGTGGGTATCTCTCTACATTTTTCATACACCATTTTGATAATCCTGTATTGGGGATTGGTGTTAGCCACCACACTGCCTCCAACCTGGCTCCAACCCATTAAAGACAAGGCTGGAGTGGAACTGCAACATCTGCGTGAACAGTTCCCACAGCCAGTCTGGCTCCACACTTACAAGGCTGGCGTGGAACTGCAACATCTGCATGAACAGTTCCCACAGCCAGTCTGGCTTCACACTTACAAGGCTGGCGCGGAACTGCAACATCTCCATGAACAGTTCTCACAGCCAGTCTGGCTTCATACTTACAAGGCTGGCGTGGAACTGCAACATCTGCATGAACAGTTCCCACAGCCAGTCTGGCTCCACACTTACAAGGCTGGTGTGGAACTGCAACATCTGCATGAACAGTTCCCACAGCCAGTCTGGCTCCACACTTACAAGGCTGGCGTGGAACTGCAACATCTGCATGAACAGTTCCCACAGCCAGTCTGGCTTCACACTTACAAGGCTGGCGTGGAACTGCAACATCTGCATGAACAGTTCCCACAGCCAGTCTGGCTTCATACTTACAAGGCTGGCGTGGAACTGCAACATCTGCATGAACAGTTCCCACAGCCAGTCTGGCTCCACACTTACAAGGCTGGTGTGGAACTGCAACATCTGCATGAACAGTTCCCACAGCCAGTCTGGCTCCACACTTATGACCCCCTGCAATTTGTTTAACAGATTAAGGATACTGAATCACTGTATGAATGTTGTACAAAAAGCTTGAAAACTATAATCATGAAACCATGGAACATTTACAACAATCATGTATTTACATCAATTATCAATCTTTGTAGGTACACCTTAAAATTTAAGTCATTGCAAATGTTTTCTTGTAAGAGTAACTACCAAAGTTTTAATTCTGTATGAAAATGGATGCAGTATTTTTATTTTATTGGTACAAAGTGCAAGTTACACATTAATAGGCAACTGCTACACATACCCTGTATACGGAAAAGGTTTTATTGTAATGTAGCCCATAAACCTGTCAAGTTATTCACACCTTTAGTGATATATATTTTGTACATAAAACCTTTAGGCTTTGACAATAAAGAATTACATAAAGGTTATTGAAAGAAATAAAGAAGTTGCAAAATAGCCATTGCATAAAGTAAAATTTGTATTACAGAAATTATTAACAGTAATCACCAGTTCAGAGTTAGAAAAATTTAATGCCAATCAGACATGGCAATTAAAATTCTTTCCCAAAATGTTAGATCAAATACGAAAAGAAATTATGTTTCTTTCAAGCCTTTATGTCAGTCAAAATTCTGGGTAAATAAACTATTTTAGGATTATTAATTCCTAAAGTTTATCATACATACACCTTAAGGCATGCATCATATTTCAAACAGAATTAGAAAAATGTAGCAATCATTTTACATGACTTAAATGGATATATGAATTTTGTACAGGTCTAAGTTTTTAAAACTGCAATTTAGTCAGGTCTAACTGCTGAACTCTAACATAAGATCAACAGTATTAAATATTTGTATATAACTAGTGTAGATCATTTCTACCTATATATTAAAAGATTTTAGCTAGTTTATAATTTGATTGTCATATGAATTTAAAATTGTACTAGAAACATTTATTTACATCGCTCTGTATACTTTGCTAGATATGGTTGTTTGAACTCCTAAACCAGTAACCTTATATCATTAAGTACAGTGACTGATGAAGACAACATAGATAATAATAATAATAATAATAATAATAATAATAATAATAATAATAATAATAATAATAAAAATAATAATAATAATAATAATGATGATGATGATGATGATGATGATGATGATGATGATGATGATGATGATGACAATAATAATAATAATAATAATAATAATAATAATAATAATAATAATAATAATAATAATAATAATAATAATAATAATAATAATAATAATAATAATAATAATAATAATAATAATAATAATAATAATGGTGACCTTATTTAAAGAGGGTAACACAATTAGCTGAAACACTAATTTACCTTGAGTAACTCATGCAAAGAAATTTATTTATTTTAACTGCATCTCTGAAGCCACTGGATATATTGGGTCTAGAAGAAGGAAATAGAGTTGGAATTTCTAATATCAACTGGAATACTATTCCAGAAAAAGTTCCAGAGTTGAATACTTTCTTATTTGATTTGGGAATCGTATACTGTTTGGTAAACATGAATTGCATGCAGGGAGTATTACCAGGTAGCCTTTACTGGAATAGTGGCTGTAAATATTCAGGGACACTATTATTGGATATCATTTACAATAATTTGGCTTTTTGCAACCAGATTCAGTTTTTAATTGGTAATATTTTTAATTTACCAGCTCAATTTTCTTTGCTTTATTTCTGGATTGATATTAGCCTATATACGCTTGTTTGAAGATGTGTTAACTTTGCTAATTTTTATCAATTGAATTACCCCACACTGTATTACAGTAGTCTAAATGGGGTTGTATGTAACTGTTATACAATAGTTTTCTGCACCTTTCAGGGAGAAAATGTCTTGACATAATGAAAAGCCATAAACTTGAACAAACTCTTTTTACTGATGTGTTTAATATGTTCACTCCATGATTGGTTATTATCTGCCAAAACACCAAGTAGTCTATTATGACAGACCATATGCAAATTTGTATCTTTCCATGTCAGACATAGTTCATCACTACCAAGATTTGTTCTTTTTTTCTGTGTTGAGATAAGTAATATTTAATTTTACCAGTATTTACCACCATGCCATTGCATGTGCACCAGTTGTCTTATTTGTTTAGGGCATCCTGCAAAGAAATATCTAGTTCATGCTTTGTGTTTTGGATGTCATCTGCATGGAGATCTGTAGATAAAATTGAGTCCCTTACTAAAACAATTAATAAATAATATAAATAGTAATGGAACTAGAATTGAACCTTGTGGTACTCCATGTTTAAGTGTCCCAGGTTCAGAGAGAACATTATTTATATAATCTTGTTGTGTTCTATCACTTAAGCATGAAGTAAACCATCTAACTGTGCTTTCATCACTTTGATAAATTTTAAGTTTCTTCAAAAGGATTTCGTGATCCACCATGTCAAAAACTTTCCTGAAATTTACAAATACAGATCCTATTACTCGATGGTGATCAAGTGCTTGAAGACATTTATCAGTTAAAGAGTTCAAGGCAGTCTCACATGAATGTTTCTGTCTAAAACCTGATTGATTAGGTTGTAACAGCAAGTGTTAATGACATGAACATGTCATGGACATGTTTTTTTTATTTTGACATGTTTGGTAGTATTTAAATTGGCTAGTAGTTATCAGCAGCATTCATAGAATCATATTTGTGCATAAGCATTACTTTTCCATATTTTGAGGGCAGATGAGTTTTCAATACTTAAATTGATGATGTTATACTTTCTGAAATAGCTGAGACAGACGTTTTAATGAGTTGTGGACCAATCTGATCAAGTCCTGGAGCTTTTTTTAGTATCAAATTTATTGAGACATTTTGTAACAGATTTTTTATACTGGTGGGATAGAGAAACATACCTCCTTAGGGATTTTGCTGCTGCAGAACATTTTCATTTCATTAAAGTTGTTTTCTATCTCTGGTTCGTTTAACTTAGTGGTAATGCTGGTTACAAAAAAAATCATTAAAAATATTTGCAATCTCAGTGTCATCAGTGGCTTAGTTGTCATTTACCTAAAGTGAGTGAAGTTTATTTATCTGATCTTTATATGTTCTTCCATTAAGTTCACTGAAGACTTTCCAAATGGAGTTTGTTTCGCTCTTTTTGTTTTCAACCATCTCTTTTTTAATGATACTTGTTATTTTATTTCTCTAGACATTATATTGTGCATGATTTCCCATAGCCTTAATTTGGTCTCATATCGTCAAATCAATCATCTAGGATTTCTGTAGTAAGCCAGTTAGGTTGGATTTCATCCTTTACTCGATGTTTTTCATTGGTGTATAATTAGAGATTACATCCATAAATAAGTCAGTCCACACCCTCATAGCTTCATCTATATCTTCAAAGTTTGGATTATATTCAATGGAACTTTATATAGTTCATTGAGAAATTGTTCTTTACTGTAATGTTGGAATTAGCTGTAATTTTGTAGTTTTGAATATTTTTCCTATTTCTCCTGCATTGAACTTTTCTTGTCAAAAAGGTAGGATAGGGGTCACTAAGACCAACATTTGGTGCATTAACACAATCCACATTGTCTGGTAGGTTGGTATAAATGTAATCAATAAGTGTGCTTAATGTTTCTGTTATGCTTGTGGGCTCATTTACCAGCCAGACTAGGCCTAATTTTTCGATAAATTCCATCCAGTTGTTCCTTATTTGAGTACTGAGTAGGTTCTTATTTACATCACTATATATGTGTTTCTTTCTACTGTGCAAGAGCATATTATATTTGTTACAAAATGTTATCATTCCAAATTGCTTTGGAGGAAGTTGGCCTAGAAATGAAACCAAATAGGAATGATGTTACATTATTTTGAGAAATTTTCACCCAAATACTGTCAATTTCATATGACCTTCAGGTCGCCTTTCTCTATTCACATTTTTCTTAATGTATACAGCAAGACCTCTCCCTGATGTCTCTCTGTCCCTGCGTAATGGTTTATTGTAACCTTGGCAGCGAAATAGATTATCATTGTAGTCAGCATTTTATTAGGTTTCGTTGAGTCATAAACATGTATAATATTTTTCTTGGAAGACAACATTAACTTAATATGGTCTATTTGTCCCACTATACCTTGAACATTTAAGTGACCTATGTTAAAACCTTTGTATTTAGTTTCATATCAGTTATATGCATGTCATCATGCAATGGGTTACTCACTGAGATTGTCTCCAAAATACTTTTATCATTTTGGCATTATATAAGATGGCCCATTAAATGAGATGGTCACTGCATTTTCAATGGTGTCTGTCCATGATATTGGGGTGGGGTGGGGTGGTGAGCAGCAACAAAACTAAAGCAGTTTAAACATACATTGTTTCGTTATATTAATAGTCCTACAATAAAAGTATGCATTTTCTAGGTTTTGCAAAATACTTCTGAATTGTAGATATTAGTTTTCGCCAAGTAACAAACATTTTTCAATACAAATCAATACTTGTTTTGCAAGATATAAATAAACAATTACCCCCATTATTTATTTTTATTTTGTTTGAACTACATGCAACAGCTTGGTTAGCTTTGTTTTCAGGCTGCACAGCATGTCTTCCCCCTCTGGTTTATGCTCCACGCCTTGTCCTTCCTCTCCCATTCCCTCTTAAAGGTCGTTTTAGACTTGAGCTGAGTGAGCTGATAATGATTTCAGTCCGAGTAATATGAAAGTTTCTTCATGTGAGTTTATCATTCGGTGTGTATCTTCTCTATTACACATTATAATCACTACTGTGGTCCAGTTGTCTCTCTAATGAATTGTAATATGTACAAGTATTTCATAATCTGACAACTAATGTATTCATGATTGCTTATTAAACTTATAGGAATATAGTGCTAATTGAGAATCAGAAATTAATACATGCGAGTTTGTGATTTGATGGAAGTTTTCTGGGCTGGATCAGGTCAAGTGTTTGCGGGTGGAGTGGGTGGGTCCAAAATTTAAAAAGAGCCCCTACTTTCCTCGATCTGGCACCAAAGCAAAATCTATGAATTGAACCAAGCTATTCAATTTGTAACTAATCCCAATTTGTAATGACCAACGTAGTCCTATATACTTTTTTTTAATTCCTCTACCCAAATTTTATATGAACCAACATAGTACTATATACTTTTTTCGATTTCTCTACCCAAATTTTATATCCTAACAAATTTTATATCCTAATATATCTATTTATTCAGAATGCATAATACCGAATAAACATGCGCAAGAATAGAGTGGTGGTCAAACTTCAAGTGACAAGTCACTGAACGCGCGCGTGTGTGTGTATGATCTTGCCCTAAGTTTTGGACCTGGATGCCGTACTCCAGTCACAGACTTTAATACAACTTTTATTCATTACGTTATTGAAAACCTTGGGTATGTAAAGTAGTAACTTGCAGAAGCAAAAACGCATTTTTTTCCGCATTTGTTTTTGAAACGCCAGTAAGACGAGTGTTAGGATTCTTCTGATGACAATCTGGTTAGAATTTATAAATTGATTAATAAAATTGCTAAGTTTTGGGCATTTTTAAATATCTGATGCATTTGTTTATAAAACGGGGGGGGGCGTGAGGACCAAAAGTACCAGTGTGTTTTGGCAATGCTGTACAAATCACGTCTATTTAAATCATTCTCGTACCACAAAATAACTATTTATATATAACAATAAAAGTAGTAGTTTTACAAAAATTTCAATGTTTCCCCTAACAATTAAAAGTAGAAAGGAAAATGATTAGAAGAAAAGAACAAGATGAGAAGAAGATCGTGCTCACCGTTATTGACATTTTGCGGGGTCTCTTAGCGTGGTTGTGTTTTACGTCATCAACTTTCAGTTTTTACAATTTGGCATATAATTATGCAAATTTCGGTCACTTAGATTATCGAACGGGATTTCAGTATGGAGACGATAGATTCGTTACTCTACGTACGAAGATTTCATACTGAGAACCTCTACATACTTAATATTACCCCATAACTGTCATTTTTAAGTAGTATTTAATCAGTTGATATACATAAATGTCCCAACATTTTTGCAAGATAATTCACCCTCATCTGCACTATTGTACCTTTAAATATTCCAGTATCTTCTCAGTAATATTAATAATCTACAACGTCCATATCAATCGATGTGTAATTCATTTGATTCCTTTAATTTCCAAACTTTTGTCTTATTGCTGTGAAATTTGGAGAAAAAGAAATTAAAAGCTGTCAGTGTAGAATGGGTACCTACAAAATATTGCAAGTGGTTCCGAGATGTTACACTTTCTACCACCAATATGTTTGTATATGGAGTGTCGTGCCGAGATCTACTTTATCTAAATAGATATGTACGTATCATTAAGGACTGGTTGAATTGCTAAACGCAAATAATCATATTCTTCATAAACAATATACAAATTAATGATTACTTATTGCGATAGAAAGCATTGTGAAAACTGCATTCCTAGTGTGGGCACCATATTATTGATCTCGGGCTTTGGAGAAGTCTGTTATTAATTTAATTCAATCCATATATCTTCCTTTCTATCACTTTTTCAGCCAAAATGTAAAATAAGTATTACGTTCTGACTGGAGTTCACCAATTGCTTCGAAAACGTCATACAAGTAAAAATATATAAAATATATGTTCGAAAAAGTTACCTTAGAATAATATAATTCCTAACGGCAGCCAGGTAAAGGCTTTAAGGAAAATATCCATTAAACATCGAGACTGGTAAGACATCTCTCTCTCTCTCTCTCTCTCTCTCTCTCTCTCTCTCTCTCTCTCTCTCTCTCTCTCTCTCTCTCTCTCTCTCTCTCTCTCTCTCTCCTATGTTCAGTTTATTTATTGCTATTATCAATTCATTTATTCATTCATTTATGCAATAGTGTATTGTGTATGAACTGTGTATTGTATTAACCATGTTTTGTTTTGTTATTGTTGCTTTTTGATGGGTTTTTGTGTGCAAATCAGTAAAATTATGTTCTGTTCTGTCCAGGAAGCTCCACATGCCTGTATTAAGAATTAATTTACAGACAGTACATAGGAATGAGTACATTTGGAGAGAAAAATCACTCATTTGGTTGGATATAATTCACGACTACAAGACGTTACATTGGAATGAACACATCTGGAGAGGAAACTCATTTGTGATTTAGACATAATTAACGACTGCAAGACAGTACATAAGGAAGAACACATTTGGGGAGGAAACTCGCTCAATGGGTTGGGCATAATTAACGACTGCAAGACGGTACATAGGAAAGAAAACACCGGGAGAGGAAATTGATTCATTCTGTTCGACATATTTGAGACTAATAGTATGAAATACCTAGACATTTGCCATTATCATTTTAAACTCTTTGATTATCGAAATATTAAATGTGTTTTGCTTTATTATCAACATCTCTAGCCGTAATATCACTGACGTCGGCTTAGGTATTTGGCATCTACAGTCAAAACAAACGATATTTTATGTGCTTCAAAATGGATGAAATGTGAATATAATATAATGAACTTGCAAAAAGAAAAGCATTGTAAAATACCTAGATGTCTGTATTCAATACCATTTAATCGTTCACCGATGATTTGTCGCTCAGTGTATTTCACATACCAATAGTGTTCGTATTGTATACCCATAATTTACGTTTTTACACTTATAATTTCCGTATTGTACACCCAACACAGAACTTAGTTTAGCATTTGAACTATGCAAAATTAGTCGAGTTATAAAACAGTGGGGATCATTCATTGTGATAAATTTTAAACTCTTGCTTCAAAAATATCTATACATGTTTTGAATTTTTTAAAAACATTTGGAGGTTTGGGTGTACAATTTATTAGATGAAAATAGTCGAATTTATCGCTGTGGTCAAATGGGGGAGTACCGTAAGTAGCAAAAATGGGTTAGTGCCTATTTATAATACCTACTGCCTAGAAATTAGTTAGTTGTGGTTGGTAACAATATTTAGGACATAATGTTTGACTATAAGTTGTGAGATGAAGCTGGTGTGCAAAGTAACACAAAAATTACATAGAGGGAGGTACTAAGTACTTTGTCGCCTCAATTTTAAATTGAAAGTAAAAAGAAATCTAGACACAGTAGTAAAGCCTCACAAGTCCTGTGCAATTGTAAGGTAAGGTTATAAATGTCCTCTTCTCGTAGAAAATGAAAATTGTCAAAATTACTCCTATTTAGTTAGACAACTTAGACTTATGAACTTGATATTTTAAATAGTTATCCCAAAGCCATAGACACATGTAAAGGCGCATTTCAGTGGAAAATTTTTAGCACAAATATGTTATAACAAATTCATTAATAAAATTAAAGTGACATTATTTATAATTAGAGATTTACTGAAAACAACTGTTACTGTAGTGGCTTGTTAATGTTCCGTTTGCTGATATGATTAATGTTCATATTGATGATGCCATTCTTTTACCTTAAACGCTTTTAGTAGCATTAGATCCCATGGATTTTTAAAATTTGTTTTCACAAAGAGAACAAATTTCAAATTGAAAGATAAATATTTGCTATGCAAGAGAAATTACGTTTTCAAACAAAATTCGCTATACAAGAGAAAAGGCACACTTACACCATTGTTATCAATTGTTGGTGTGGTTTTTATGAGCTTGCAACTTTACAAGGTTCAAACGATAGTTTTTGCTTCACCCAACTCCATGATTATGAATTTATTCCTATATGATAAAAATATTGTTTTATGTGATAATATGAATATAGGCCACCTGATATGATAATATGAATAAAGACCACCCTGATGTGATAATATGAATAAATACCACCCTGATGTAATAATATGAATAAAGGCCACCCTGATGTGATAATATGAATAAAGACCACCCTGATGTGATAATATGAATAAAGGCCACCCTGATGTGATAATATGAATAAAGACCACCCTGATGTGATAATATGAATAAAGGCCACCCTGATGTGATAATATGAATAAAGACCACCCTGATGTGATAATATGAATAAAGACCACCCTGATGTGATAATATGAATAAAGACCACCCTGATGTGATAATATGAATAGCGCCATCAAAAGATTACTTTGTATCATAAGGTCAAGAAAAACTGATGAGAAATGAAAATAAACGTGATACGTTTAATCTACCTTGAAAATATTAAAATTATTGCTACTTCAAATAAACCTTTTTTTAAATAATTTTTTTTTTAAAACAAGATACAAATAAATGAAAACAGCAAAAATAATTTAATTTTCCTTGCCGATATTATTTAGATATTTAGAATCACAAAATATCCAAAGAATTTCTCAACTTCTTGCGGTTAACTCGTTTAAATATCGATTCGCATTACAAGAACAACTGTCTCTCCTGGTGTCTTTGTTGTACAGGATAAAATTGACATATACAATTTCGTGATTTCTTCCTTCTACAACCTTACCATTTTAATCAATCAACGTAACCTTCAAGTTTTGTTTCCTTAGGCATCAACGATGAGATAAATGATTAATTGCTTTTACATTCCTGACTTTAATTTATATGTTGTTATTTGTAAGAAATCATGTGATACTAAAATTTAAAAAAAAAAAAAAAACTTACGTTCGACCATCAAATATTTCATTATGGTCTTTATGCGTTAAACATTCGTAATATAAACGTACAGCTGGATCAAGGCAACTTCCAAATAAAAAATTAAATCTGAAAGCACCAAAACGTTTAATTATTTGAAGTATTTGTATTATTACTTTGCTCAAGAAAACAACAACTTAATATATTAAAAAGGTTTCAATTTGACATGTACGTATTATTCATAATTAAATGATTGAAAACAGGAAAATTGGGTACTATCAAATAAATTATTACAATATTCCATTGTCCATCAATATACTACATACTTTGAAAATTAATAGTAGTAACCTGGACTTCATTCGGTAACATAGGCACTACTTCAGGGCTGAATTTGTTGTCGTAAGGTTTAACGCTATTTTTCAGCACATGATATGTTATTATGGCGGCCAGTATAACTGGTGGATAAAGAAAATGTAAAACTGGAGAAGAACCACCGACTCGCAATAAGCTCCTGGCAACCTTTCTTAGACACCCATGTTAGCCGACCTCGAGACTCGAACCCATGCAAACCGGTGAAATGGTAGTGATCCGGAACGGTGAGAGCTTCCGATCACTTTTCCACTCAGAGCCCTAATTTAGGGCCAAAATCGCCCCAGCTAATACAGAAATAATCTGTTTCAAGATAAACACATAGTTAGATAGCTAGACGGACATGCACAATGAAGAAGAGTCAGATTGACAGACAGACAGACAGACAGACAGACAGATAGATAGATAGATAGATAGATAGATAGATAGATAGATAGATAGATAGATAGATAGATAGATAGATAGATAGATAGATAGATAGATAGATAGATCGGTTGTTAATAACCAAATATTGTTCAGTTTCGTTACACAATTTTATGTAATAAAATCTATCACTAACTCTCTCAACCCTGATTTGGTTATCATGGTATTTTTGTGGATTACTTTCTGTACACTCTAAACCATTATACCAAATTGTCATAACTGTACATAAATATATGATTGCTTCTGAAAAGCCACATTACCGGATGTAGCTCCTTTATGTTTTAGAAGACATCTGTTAATGGAAATTGTGCTAAGTACAATTTTATGCTAAGTACGAATTTGTAATTTAAACTCTCGTAATTTAGCATCATACGCGGCACGTTGCGACTAAATGCGTACATACAGTATAGTTTGAGGTGGAATTCTATTCTTGCTTTCATTTGGTTAGTTTTATACAACGGAACCAACTTTTAGCACTATGATACACGATGCTCTATCTACGCATGCCTAAGAAAAGTGCGGTTTATATAATAAAATTTGTTTTTGTTTATTTAAGATATAATTTTTTTCCTTATATTTTTATGCATTTCTGATATATTAATATGCTATGTACTAAATGGAGTAAATGGTGCTGACGAGTCAATAAATCATAAACATACATACATACATACATACATACATACATACATACATACATACATACATACATACATACATACATACATACATACATACATACATACATACATACATACATACATACATGCATGCATGCATGCATGCATGCATGCACGCACGCACGCACGCACGCACGCACGCACGCACGCACGCACGCACGCACGCACGCACGCACGCATACATACATACATACATACATACATACATACATACATACATACATACATACATACATACATACATACATACATACATACATACATACATACATACATACATACATACATACATACATAACGGCTTCTTCCTAAGATAATCATTTAATAATTAAACTTACATTATCTACTCTTGGAAAGAGAAATTCAGTTCTTCAGAATTACTCTTACAATAAATTGCTAGTGTCGTATCTTGACTGCCAATCTTCTTGTCAATTATTCCGCATTGCGTTATTTGTTCATCATTAGATAGAATCATCTCTCACCGCATGAATAGCAAGGTCGAGGAAGATATATTTCAGTGTTATGGCGAGCCAAAGAATAAAGCAAGCGCTAATATATGAAGGAATGATTTAAGAGAAAGAAACTGTCAATAAAATTACATCTAAGATAAACTTAAATAACACCAACAATTGACAGAAAAATAATTTAAATAATCTTGATATTAGTGGTATGTATGTATGTATGTATGTATGTATGTATGTATGTATGTATGTATGTATGTATGTATGTATGTATGTATGTATGTATGTATGTATGTATGTATGTATGTATGTATGTATGTATGTATGTATGTATGTATGTATGTATGTATGTATGTATGCATGCATGCATGGATGCATGTAACTATGTATGTAGGTATGTATGTACTACTACTACTACTACTACTACTACTACTACTACTACTACTAAAAATAATAATAATAATAATAATAATAATAATAATAATAATAATAATAATAATAATAATAATAATATTATTATTATTATTATTATTATTATTATTATTATTATTATTATTATTATTATTATTATTATTATTATTATTATTAATATCTTCAAAGAATGTACCTTTCAATTGAAATCCATAGAAAAATATTGTACAGTTTATATCATTTAAAAGTCTTTACGATGACAACTGTAGCGTTATATTAATCACGTGACGACATTAGGATCTTACTTATTTAATTAGTCGATGCGAAACAAGCATAACATGGAAAAATTCAAATTCTTCTATTAACACAGTAGTCATATACTACTACTACTACTGCTGCTACTACTACTTCTACTACTACTACTCCTCCTACTACTACTAATACTACTAATACTACTACTACTACTACTACTACTACTACTACTACTACTACTACTACTACTAATAATAATAATAATAATAATAATAATAATAATAATAATAATAATAATAATTATTATTATTATTATTATTATTATTATAATAATAATAATAAGTAATGAAAACCGGAGTGATTTAGATCAATGTAAACACAACAACAACAAAAAATGACAACGAACAATGAAAAAGTTATGGTTACTAGCCAACAAGAAAAACAGTAAGTACAAAATAAATTGTTGACTTGTTGGACACCATTTGGGCGCGACATATAAAATTTTCAATCATTCCATTGGACAGTGTCGTGGTTGTCCGCAAGAACTCTTTGCTTGGGGGTAGGGGGCAAGCCATAACCCGGGATGGTGGAAGAGGAAAGCCAAATATCAAATGGATATATGAGTATGTACTGCATGATGGAATTTTACAGATGGGGGCCGGGGTGGGGCAATTACGGACACCATTGGACACAGACGTGCAAGAAGTGTAAATTCAACGCTTTCTATTGTGCTTATTGTATGTCTTCTTTGTTTGTTTCGTAATTGCTTTCGACAGAGACTCAATGAGAGACAAAAGCGCTTAGGCTAGTTAAAAACTAGCTTTGAACTTTCATTGCCGGTATTTTTGCACGACATGCATACATACATACATACATACATACATACATACATACATACATACATACATACATACATACATACATACATACATACATACATACATACATACATACATACATACATACATACATACATACATACATACACATACACATACACATACACATACATACATACATAGATACATATTTCAGCAAAGGTATCAGTCAAATTTTGTGACATCTCACGTGAATGTTACTTGTCGGATTTATCTCTGATGGACACACGTACCATAACCTAACTCCTTCAAAAGTTATCAACGGTGACAATTCTAAAATAAATGGAAGTTTTCGTAGTAGCAGGGCATGCCCTAAAAGGTCTTATCAGTGTGTTGATCACACCGGTCCATTAAGAGGCGCAGAACAAATGGTCTTTGATTACTTTGCGAATTAAGATTCCTCTATTGGTATAGACAGTAGGACGACCCTCGCTGAGACCCCTTTGATGTATCTTCTCCGAATGAGAAACACCTGTTAGCCCCCCGATGGAATCTGACATTAACCTCTCAGTGTTGCTATGTACGTCTTCTGGATTAACGGTTGTATTCAAATTTTAAAGTTGCATTGTTCAACAGCCTACCCAGGTAAAGCTAGTAATTACCTGTCTCAGGTATAAAGCTTTTTGTTTTAGATGAGTGTAATGTTGCAAACCGACGGTAATTATTGTTTTTAACACGAAGATTTGTGTGTTGAATCACTGCACTCATGCAGCAACTAAGTCACTTATAAAATGAAAATAAAGAGAAAGAAAATCAAAGATAAAGTCGTGTCGCTATTGAATGTTTTCGGACTGAAATTATATTCCCTTTTTTCTTTTACGAAGTTTCTTTTAAGAACATCTTGTATATTAACACCCAGATTTGTCTGTGTCATGTATGCCAAATAAGAGGCCGCGGGTTCGAAATTTGTGGTGTCTTCCCAATTTTTTTAAACAAATTCTTTTTTGGTACTTTTTTTTCAAACTTTCTTTCTAACTCGCTAATCCCAAATTTTGTATGTTCTTTTTATACATTTTTTTTAAAATTTGTGTTTTTAAACTTTCATTTATCACTCTCGTCATAGGACGGGCATTAGCTTGTTTTTAAAAAATAATCCGACAATGGATGACCCAATAATTATGCATTCTATTGAACTGCTGAATGGTTTGTTCGTTTAGTCTTATCTGCGTGATCTTCAAGTTATATTCCTATTTTTTAAAACGGAAATTATAAAGAAAATAAATTTACATTTCATGCGTATTTCATTGTTCCTTGGCAAATACTAATCAAACTGTAGGCTGGTCCTAGAATGTTTTCTCCTAGACTACAGAAAAAATCCGTTGGAACGACGTGGGGGGGGGGGCATTAATATCAGAAAATAAGAGATAAGATTATTAGTACAATATTCCTTTCCAGTTATCATTGAATGGTTAAAATATTTTAAAATCGATGCATCATTCAGATCGTTTAATTGTACAATATCCTCGTGAGACGTCAGCTTAAGGAATTGTTACAGTTTCACTTAATAAGTCCGGCTGCTGTTCAACTTTGCTCGACTTTCGGAAATAATATAACCAATCGAAAAGCTGTACTAATTTAAGTATTATTGTGATGTGAATCAATGACAGCAATGCCTTCAGTCAACAAAATTCTTTTAGTCCGTGTCGGCTACTTAAAGTTTTCTAGGTTTCATAATAACAAGGGCGCATTTGTAAGCGAAGTGTGTCATGCATAGAAATATAATTTTAATTCTTAAAAATGAGAATTGTGGTAGATAAAAGACAGACAAAAGCTTGTTAATAGATAAATAGACGACAAACAGATTAACAGACAGTTATACAGATAAATTAGAACTTTGCAAGCGTAAAAGACTAATGCCTTTGTATGGTCCGTTTAACGTCCCTTGACTTTCTTTAAATTTATTTTTATTCAGATATTGAGGTTTTTATGTTATTCCAGTAGATAGACCTACATGATCTGTTCATATCTTTTAACTGTGTTGTTAAAATTTTTCCCTTCAAATTCAGTAAATTACGGTCAAGATGTAGAAAACAGACTAAAGATTAATCATTTAGATATTTATAAGTGTCAGAATATAATATTTCCTTCGAATATACATTCGGCAGCTGTTCAGAAAAATGCCAAATATGCAGAAGGAAGTGGAAGGTATACGTAAGGTTAATAACTACTTACACGTGTTAGTACCCTGATATCCGTTTAATGAACGTGTAAAGAATATATAAATGTAAATTTATGAAATAAAAGCTGTAAGAAATCGATACAATGACGATGTAGATTTATGCAACACTTATTTGAAAATCTAAAGCGATTACTACATTTGTTACATAAACATATGAGCAAATAAGCAAATGAAAAAAATCAACAAAATATTAACACCTGTGTATGTTTTGCCAATAAATCCCAAGCAAAAGAAGACAAACACACAGTTGACTAATAAAATTCATTAAAGTTGATGATTCTTCACCCGACGAGGCAAAGCTGTAAATATTAGGCATGGGTTAATACTTTCTGAACATAATTCCCTAATTCAAATGAAAAATAATTTAAATTTATTCTCTCACATGAACATGATACATATGCATTCTGATTTTGAAATTTGGATATTTTCAAAATGTCAGGACAACAAAAGAACTTATCCTTGTCCTTTAAAATATGAGTGATATGGTAAAGTTTTACAAATTATTTTATCAAGCACCGTACACTTTGGCGTAATAGACAATGGCATGGTCTAAAACGTCTTGAACATTTATTTCCCTGGTTTCTGGCATTCATTTTGAGCGAAAGCTTTATTTCTTTGAAAATGGCACGTCATTAAAAATAAATTATGTATGTTTCTCCATGATCAATTATGAACATACTATCCCAAATATTAACATTCTAATGATATTGATATATAAATCTCTAAATGCGATTCAACTACATATATGAAGGACTATAACCAATAAGTGAAAAAGCTCAGTATGTATGATTTTGAATATAAAATGCTTTTTCCTTAAAAGCGAAATGATGATTATGATAAACTGAAAAATGAATAAAGAATAAGATAAACAGGACTAGTTTTCAAAAATTGAATTTTTTGAAAATTATTTATTAAATTTATTACGTTTTTGCAGTCATAAGTCTTGTCGTGGCTATTGCTGTCTGAATCAGCTAAAAATGAAACGGTATCAAGTCGCAAAGTCTCAATATCCGTCTCTTCTTTTTATTCAGCAAAGTTTAGCCTAATTATTGCAGTAATTCGTACCACCTCTGTTTTTTCTGCTAAACACAAATATTTCTTGAATTAATTCAGCGTAATGATTGGCACAAAACGGATGGATTTTGTTCGTCTGAAATTTTTCAACAAAAGTAAGAAAGAACGCAATCAATTCGGAAAAATTCGGCTATATCTAAAACTGAATGTTTTGTAGAATTGACATAGAAATTCAAAATTTAAAAAAATTATCGATGCTTTCCCAAATTCTTATTCTATCTTTGTTTCGTAAATGACTGACGTGGTCCAAAATACAGCTACCAGCATAGATTCGAAGTATGATTCATAGGACTAACGAAGAAACGTCAAGAAATGCTCAAACAACGTGAAAAAAATAGACACTATTTCAAAAATTGGCCTCGGTCGGATTAAAGCATGACATGTACAAACTTTAATGTTCTTCTACTCAGAGTCAGCGCGATAATGGTAAATTGATCGTAATTTAACCTGTGGCGGATAGACGTATGAGAAATCTAAGTAATAATTTGTGTGGAAGCCATATCCCCTAAAGGTAAATAGTGCATTATTTGTCTTACTAGAGAATGTACATATGTGCAATAGTCTCGAAGCATTTAATTGTTTACAGTTAGAATGGAAAGCAAACGCAAAATATTCAGAACACTTTGAATCTCAAGTATGTTTTTTCCAATATACTACATTGATAAAAAACAAAGGGAGAATTTTACGACCGGATTTTGTTTTCTGGAAGAAATACTAACTCTTACAATTTGGAATGCTTCTTTTTATATAAGTGCATGACTCTGATAAGAACTATTAGCATTTTAACAGCCTGAATATTAATGTATTTGATGGATTTATTACTACTACTTTTGTTGTTATTATTATTATTATTATTATTATTATTATTATTATTATTATTATTATTATTATTATTATTATTATTATTATTATTATTATTATTATTGTTGTTGTTATTGTGCAGAAACTACTTTATGAAAATCAAAATAAAAAATAACAATTGATTTAAAATGGGATTATAATTAGTTACTCTAAAATATCACTTTAATTGCAATTAAAGCTTTAATGCAATTTAAGCTTATTTTGATAGGAGTAGTATAGTCAATCTGAGGATAGATGTAATCGACTTTGACCTTTAATTTAGACTGCCTTAATAGGAATAATAATGTTTTGAGACATTCAGTATAATCTATTTTGCATTGTGAATTTAAATTCATAGCATATTTTATTTGTAATTAGTAAATGCTCCTAATTTTAGATCAAGATGATACAAAGTGCATTTACAAATGCATCGCCAGGTTTAATATTTATTTTTCAAATAAACAGTATTGAAAATTTTTTAATTTATAACACACGGAGAAATTGTATTGTTATCAACAATTAACTGCATCGTTTTGAGTAGCTTGTTTGTTTATTGGTTTAAAGGAATCATTCCAAAATAGATAAAAAAATTGTAGTACCAAGTTTTTCAAGTATATAGGATAAAAAATGGTGAGTACTGTCTCTCAATCGCTTACTCCTTAGAAAATTATTTTATGATGCCAGCTAGCGTGTAAACAAAACAAAGAAATCAAACAAACGCAATCGGTTTTAATGTCGTGCCTTTTAGTGCAATAAGCTTACAGATACGTTAATAAACATAGTTTAAGGTAAAATTGAAGAAAAGAAAGTATTTTTTACGGATTAGATCCAAAAGATATGGCCAGTAAAAAACTAGAACGTTGATAATATGAAAGGTGGTTTACGTTTCATCATAAAAAGTTAAAAGTAAGTAAGCATAGTGTATGCATGTAACAGTCCAAATCAGACAAAGCTATCGAAATAAAAAAAATACATTCCAGTAACTACATTTACTGTCTCATACAAAGATGTGATCTTTAAACAGCAAACATTATTTAGAGTTTCAATGAACAATCACAACAGGGGAAAACTCAAAGCTATCAGCATTAGGTAGGTTCTTGTTCTTTGTTCTTTGGTAAAGAATTGACAGCATCAACTGAGAAACAAATATTGTATATTATTTTCCGCATTAAATCTGATCCTTAATGACAAATATTCATTCCAAAGCCCGCATATGAAGACGAAACGAAGATCAATGTTAAAGGAGTGTTATAATGACCGAATGTGACAATAAGATATGCGATTAGACTGTATTTTTTTAATATGAAGAATCTTTGCAAATGTGTAAACGCAGAAAAGGGAGGAATTGATTATCTGCTGTCTGCCAATTAAGCCCCATAATCATTGTAAATCTTCTTACGGAAAAACTGGTTCGTCTTCGTTGATTTTGTCCAGCATTTCCCATCTTATATAGTTAATTGAATGGTTCATCAGTGTTATTTCTCAGTTGATATGGTGCATTTTGTAAAGCAAATGGTGCCAAAAGTAGTTTAGTGACCTATATGCTTTACGAACAAATTTTTATCTTTTATATATCTGCCGTAATGCAATACTTACCAACACAATAAATACCATGTTCTATACGCCATATTAAAAACTAAAAAACCAGTTTGTTAACATGAATTACCTCTTTTTAAAAATATTTTTCTGTTGATGTACAAGTTACACTTTGGAAACACAAAACTGCAAAAAGATGTAAGAAAAACAAGTTTCGGAAAGAAGTTTCTGTTTGTGTGTGATTAATAGGAAAACTTAATTGCGTTTTTGAAACTGGACTGCATCCGGAGATAAAAGAATAAAATGAGATCAAGCAAGGCCGTGAATAAGAAAAACATATGTAAGTAACAAGTTCCAAAATTGAATGATGTCATGCTTCATGTAAAATAATTAAGATGTTGTGAGAAAGGTTCGTTTCGTTATACATGATCGATAACCGATTCAGGGGACATGCTCATTTCGCTGGAGGACATGTCGCCCACGTCTCCCCCTCCAGGAACAATCCAACTCTGAAGTAGGTCACCAAAGTCCGGGGTCCCTGAGGAATTTAGAACTGACCCCGTGGGTAAGGAGGAACGATTAATACACTCTCCATTTGCACCAGGTTCATGCCAAAACGAGTCTGGAAAACTTCTCCTCTGCATGGGAATCATATTTTCATATTTCTTTATGTCAATTTTTAAGCGTTTAAAATGCTTAGATTTTATTTTCTCATCATTGATATAATGACGTAATCCATACTCGAATAATTCGTTCAGCGGACCAAGACCTAAGTGTTTATCCATTTTACCCGAAAATTGTGATCTGCTGCTGATAATCGACTCAAGTCCATCATGTGAAGGAGATCCGTTTTTCTTTCCCTTCTCAAAGTTATCTCCCTGAGCAACACGTAACAGATCCGCATAATAGAGTTCACGTCCAGACTTAGTTGACGTCCATTTATCCTCGTAAATATCACATGAGTCCTCGTCGCCCCTCCTGCGACCAAAAAACTTTTGAATATCTGCGTTGACCATCTCCGCAAAGCTCAGAAGTTGTTTGGTAATATCCGGGGCTTTGGGTTTCATCATTTCCATATCAACATCTTCCAAATCAAGGGAATAATGCGAATCATGATCACTAAAATCCTCCTCCTCCTCCTCCTCTTCATCCTCGACCATTTTTTCTTCCTCCTCCTGTGCCCGTGAGAATACCTCTTCTGCTGGTTTAACCAAAGGCTCGAACGTTTTCCTGATCACTGATGTGTGAATATGGGGGTTCTGACCTTGGATGGAGGAGATGCGAGCGCCTTGGATGGCCGACATATTGTCATTGTCGTGCATCTTGCCAAACTGTCGGTGAAGAGATGAATATCCCACTACTTCGATCATCTGGAATGTTTACGTGTTGGTACAACTCAAAAAATATCTCCCCTACTAAGTAGTCGCAGGATTCCAATTCTTTATCTTATTCGGGAGGTGTAACCGTAAGACATGTCATCTGAAATAAGTATAAGTAACAAGATATATATGAGAAATAGACTCAAATAATTATATTACGTTTGACTTGACAGATATTCTGTGTGATAATCAACCCAGTCAGTTTCCTTTCAGTAGACGCTGTGATTATATCGTTTGGCAATAGATCACGACAGTTAGTTTATTTTAAATAATGCAGTATATTTCAATTCCAAAACACTTTGTAACATTAATGTACTAAATCTTTTATTCTAATTAGATACGAAACATTGTTGGCACATTACAGGTACATAATGTCTAATGAAGTGTACTGCTGTACGTAATGTATATTTATGATTTTATGCTCATGAAGATTTTCATATTTTGGAAATTTGTGAATAAACAATTTTGAATAAATGAATAAGTAAATTCATGAACACCTTTTAACAAATTATTTGTTAAACAAGAACGTTTGAAATTATAACGTATAATAATATAAAATAAAAGTGGAGAGCAAAGCCAGTGTCGTAAAAGGTAGATATAACTTCATCAATAATGCTAAAACACCATCAATCATCATACAACAATAACAACAACAGCAACAACATCAATAATAATAATAATAATAATAAGAAGAAGAAGAAGAAGAAGAAGAAGAAGAAGAAGAAGAAGAAGAAGAAGAAGAAGAAGAAGAAGAAGAAGAAGAAGAATATTATTATTATTACAACGCAAGCAGTATTGCAAGAGAATATTTAATAATACAAGTTTAATACCTTCAAAAATATCAAAAACCTTAATTTAATTTGAACCACCGTAAAATGAAAAATAACTTTCAATCATAGAATAAGAATTTGTAATAAATAGTCTAGAACTTATAGCCATTTTATAATTTTGCTTTGAAGTTAGTCAATGACTGATTGTAAATACTACATCATTTTAGTTGTAATCAGTTGAGAAAGGTATCGTAATCCGCTATCACTGACTGTTATAAATGGTGTGAACATTTTTTATTATTTTTCTTGAAACCGGTTTGCGGATGATCATTTTTTTAAAAAATATATTACAACCTCTATATTGTCGTCTTCAACATGTGTACTCAAAGAAGAGTTTCTGAATGTAAAATTAATAGTTAATTGTGCAATGTGCAGATGACTTTTATTTTTTTTAAAAAAAATTAGTCTTAATATACGGTTGCTAAAAAGTGGGGGTTTTAAAACCCAATTCAAAATGCTATTAACATAATGAACTTTTAAACAGAAAACACAAATATAATTTTGCTAAATGAAAAATAGAAACATATAATCAAAAAAATAAATTAATCTGAAGAATAGCCATCTTTTAAACATACGATGAACGCACATTATTGTTTGTGTGAGTGTGTGTGTGTGTGTGTGTGTGTGTGTGTGTGTGTGTGATTTGGACTTTTAACGAAGCCTTTAACAATATTTCAGTCATATCGATACGATGACTGAAGTGTGGCAGTTTATAGAGGTGTCTATTATTGGAAAATCATGCCGCAGACATGTAGCATGACGTCCCACCAAGTCATATATCCTGATACTCGGCCAGCCAATCCTGACAATAACCTCTTAATGCTGATCGCCTAGCGAGGCAGCTGTTAGTATCATTTTTTATAAATCTTTGATATGCATCAGCCGGGGTTCGATCCCATGAACTCTCGCATCTGAGGCTGACGCTGTAACCACTAGACCACTGGAGCGGTTCACATTATTGAGAACAGCAAAATGTCGTGTGAACCATGCAGCAGGTTAAAATATCATGATCAGTATCATAAAATTAATAGACATATTTTTATAAACTCAAGAAATTTGCTTTTTCATTTCATTTTAGAAATCTGAATGATGCACGAAATAAATTTTATTTTTTATTTTTAGTTCTGATTTTGAAATTAAACATTTCAGCTTAAGATTCAAGTAAAATATTCTTTGATAACCGTAAAAATTCCAAAAGGTGTAACTAAAACATTCGCACAAACTTTCATGAATAACTGGGTGTGACAAAAATTTCAAGTTACGAAAGACACCTGCATAAAAAAAAAATCAATGAGGGAAAAACAGAACAACCTGACACCAAAACAAGCTTTTTGAATTGATTAATTGAGCCGGGTACCATCATTTTGCATGGCCCCTGAGCGGGTTCGTGTTCTGCATTTGATAAGATGATAAACTTGTCATCATGCGATATCATCGTGATAGAGTTCATTATGAAGGGTGAGAACGTCGCATGGCTATATCTGCCCACCCAATACAAACCTATTCCATTAACCGTGTTCTTTGTGAAGTATATATATATATATATATATATATATATATATATATATATATATATATATATATATATATATATATATATATATATATATATATATATATATATATATATATATATATAATAATGCTTTTATGCTTATTAGTAATGAAATAATTGATCATCGATTCATTATCATCATCGATTCATTATCATCATCGATTCATTATCAAATAAGTTCCAACAGATGAAACGTAAAATTAAAGGTCTAAAAACTCACCATAAATGGTGATGTGATATGATGTGATGTGATGTTGATTTTTAACTTAGCTTTAACAATTTTTCAGTCATATCGCTACGATGTCTGCAGTGTGGCAGTTTATAGTGATGCTTAGCACGGGGGCATCACGCCGTAGACATGTAGCATGATGTCTCATCAGTCGCATTATCCTGACACCAGGCCGACTAGTCCTAACACTAACCTCTTAATGCTGAACGCCAAGCGAGGCAGCTATTAGTAACTCTTTTGTAAATCTTAGGTATGACTCGACCGGGGATCGAACCCAGGACCTCCCGCATCCGAGGCGGGCGCTCTAACTATTAATAAAGCCACAGCAGCGGTTCCCAAAAATGGTAATATACTGCCACAATCATACAGGAGAACTCTAAAAATGTGTGTATGACAGATCTCTTCTTATGAGTCAATGATGCATAGATTCCCAACAAATAACCAGGTTTTCAACTAACTGAATATTACAGTGGCATCACTAGGGGGTGAGGGGTGGGTGGGTGGTCCTAATCAGAGGAAGGTGACACCAAAATGACTGTAAATTGTTTTACAATTTATGCAAGAAGGATGTCTATTGAGTGATACCATGAGTTACCGTACTGGGTGATATAAACCCTAGTGACGAAACTGAGAATATTGTGATATAATCCAAAAAGTAAAATTAAAATATAACGGATAAAACAACTGTCCGTTATTTCTAACGGGAATTGAACTGCCAATTTAAAACGAAGTTTTCCTTTGCTTGAATTCCTTAGTTTCATTCAGTCTTGTTTTTTTTTTCTGGTGTATTACTGTCATGCTCTATTGCACACAGTTGTCTCCGACAATGAATATCAAGAAATTTCAGTCACGATACTAAGCAGTTTAAAAAGGTTCGCCCAAGAAGTAGAAAATGTAAGTATATATAAATCTTTACAAAACATGATAAAATATGTTTTCAGTTTTCAAGTTGA
Organism: Potamilus streckersoni; assembly: GCA_016746295.1. Lineage (NCBI taxonomy): Eukaryota > Metazoa > Mollusca > Bivalvia > Unionida > Unionidae > Potamilus > Potamilus streckersoni. Next base: position 3,923,240 of record JAEAOA010001901.1, on the reverse strand, counting down.
CATTTCGAAAAATTAAATACAATATTAAAATAAAGCATTGTCTTAGAAATGCTTGAAAATAGAGCAACTGTGATGAATATTCTACCAAACATTGCTTTGGTCGTTGGCTGCTTATATTTCACATAAATAAATTGCAGTTTAAATACTTAACTTTAAGAGTGTCAAGGTGAGAGATCATTAGAAAAATTAAACTTTGTCAATTATCCAAAATAATCCCGGTAGCCTTGATTTTTTTAATTTAAATATTTTGCTAATTTATTTCGTTGTTGTCTTGTCTGCAACAGGAAAACTCTCAATAATAATAATAATAATAATAATAATAATAATAATAATAATAATAATAATAATAATAATAATAATAATAATAATAATAATAATAATAATAATTATTATTATTATTATTATTATTAGTAGTAGTAGTAGTAGTAGTAGTAGTAGTAGTAGTAGTAGTGTTAGTATTAATTTTAACTCTCTGAAAAGCCTAAAATACACTGAATAAGTAAATTTCACATTTTCTATTACACATGTTTTGATATGATTAGAATAAAAAATGGCCCACATAAGTTGTAGTTGTTATCTGATAAAAGAAACATGCCATTTGTAAGAAAGAATTCCGTTCGTGTTCATGACCCCTTCGATTTGCATAACGGTCCGATATCTAAGAGTTTTGCTGCACGTATAACTATTTCGATAACAGAGAAACTGTCTGAAAAAAGAAAATACCACATCTATAGTTAGGTATACTTCTCACATTATAATTAATTCAGCGTACCAATCTTGTCAGATATAAGGCTTTTTTCCCTGGCCGTTCAATCTGTGTTATCGCTTGACACCTGAATGGCTCTCAACTTTTTGGGATTATTGCCTGATTCCAACTGACAATCAATGACAAGTCAGTTCTATTGCGCAGTGAAATTGATGTGCTTCTGGATTGATCAAAATATTCTGATAGTCTTTTACATGTTACTACAAATAAGCCGTCAAAATGAGACGTGTAACACTATTTTAAAATTTGGCTTTTGATTAAGATTTCTCTCATTCCATTTATCACAAAGATTTATTTATGTCACCCTAATTTTGTCATCTGTTTATGTGTCCTCTTGTTCTGTATGTTGTGGCAACTATAACCTGTCTATTGTAATTCGCTGTGAGGGGCATTTAATTTAGCAAACCTTGGATACCAGTCTTTAGGAACAATTGATATGCTGCCATAGATCGGTGTACCGCCTACTCAAAACCGTAACGAACATCTAGAATCGCCTACCCACCCTGATTCAGCAGATTTTAAAACGAATTCATTGAGAGATATGAAGTTTTTTTTTTTTTTTTTTTTTTAAAGCAAACTGAAATCATGGTAGGATCATAGGCCATCCAATCGATTACAAATTACAATGATTGCCTAACAACAGATTGAAATGGCATACAATGTTAATAAAACGTTTCTCTGGCACATCTATCATCTGATGTAACCAGTCTCGTCAAGACCTAATGTACTGATCTTTTTCTTGTACATATTCGCATACGAGTATTTCAGTTCCCATAGACCCCGACGTTAATGCTTTACAAAATTACTATATTTTTGTCGTAATATCAGCAAAACGATTAAATACCATTTACTATCTTAGCAAAAGTAAAGCAATGAAAACGAAATGCTGCGTGCTTTGTTTAAGAGAAAAATTATTTAACTGATGCCGATATCAAATCTGGCCCTGAGTATTCTCCTAATTTTATCCTAGAGTACCCGTGTACATCCGAGAGTACATGTGTAACGACAAGGATGAAATGATAGGCTATTCGTCTTAGTTTGAAGGCTTCTGTGTGAAGTTCACTCACATGAAGTTTTCGGGGGAAAATCGCATTTTACATTTCAATATTCAATTTTAGCCAATGAGCCAAATAAAGAACAATTTATATTCTAACACACAGTTTGTATTTGTAGCTTAAATACTATTTAGCTACATGACTTAAAATGAATTTCAAATTCTTAAAGGTCACCGGCCATACTTTTACCTTTCTCTTTTTAGATTAGATTTTCATTACACGAGTAAAAAGAGTCATACTCGCACAAAAAGAATTAAAACATAACGAAGTGTAAAGATGATATAATAATTTAATTGCGCGAAAAATAAGTATACAACATTGTTACCTCCCCTTAGCTAAGATTTTCCACCTATAGAGGCCGCCAACCAGAAATAACGTACATTATCCTTAGAAGTGAAAGTATATGCTTCTTGTTGTTGAAAACAAGCACTACAGACTATGGAAGGGGAACGTTTAGATGAAACTGTTGAAAACGAATTTGCAGTTCAGCCATATATATTTGGGCCTATGCCATCCTATAATGAAGAGGAAGCCGAATGATCGGATTCTGAATCTGACACAATAGACTTCGAGCAACTCCAGAACGACGAAGTAAACAGAGCTGGGAATGTCGAGTGGTAAGCCACTTTCCTCGTTTCATGTATTTATTATCAGTTTATTATTCCTTTATTTCTATAAATTGGATTGCAAGATACGAATATGAGAACTTTGGACAACTACTTGTTTTTCCGCACCCCTACAACTTCTCCCACAATGCAAACAAATCGTACGCGATCCTATCTCCACCACTCTCACCCACTAGGGCTTTTTAACAAATGAATTTAATAATATCGGTCAATGAATAGATGACTGGGGAACCCCGACTAACAATGTAACACACCCAGTTCATTATCCGTTGACCGAAATTCTTAAGTACATTTGTAGTGAACCCCTGTTAACAGACCATATTTTCAAAAATGCACGATATGCATCCTTGATGTATACGCGTTAAAAGTCAGCAATCTACGGCAAGCTGCAGAACGTCTTCATGACAAAAATGAATACAAGAATTCCCATAATTGGTTGTACTGTCTCATTTTTATTTTTTCATGCTTTCTAGTCATATATAAAAACACTTGTTTTGTAAATTTCTTGGAAAAGGACACGTGGCACACCTTTGTTTTCAAGATACTGATAAATTTGTTTCCATTGATAACCAGCAATAATAAAAAAAAAGATATAAAATTTTCCACAAATAATAATTAAAGTCTCTATCAGAATTCCTGTTGCGAACAACAGATGCATTTTGTTTCTTATATGAATATTAAGTTAATGGATTAATAAAATAACTTCACAGTGTATTATGGCCCTAAATAGGGATGTGATCAGCGATCGATATAGACCAAACTCTTGAAATAATTTCTTGTTGTAATAAACTTACTCCACTTCATCGATTGTGCCGACAAGAAATCGGTAGTATATAGTTCTCATCCATTACAAGGGATCGGTCGACAAATATTTATATGAGAGAACTGATTTTGATGTCATAGGAACAAACGAATAAGATGTTGGAATGATCGTCTTATTCACAAACATGTTATCCGTACAACGTTTGAGAAGCCAAGCGGCCAAGGATTATTCTTGAGTACATGTACCCTGCTTGACAAAAAAGGGTGAATGCAGTACAGTCGATTCATTGCAATTGCAATCATATAATCAAATTTTGAAATTCGAAAACTGTTAATCGTAAATTTATTTAATTATTACATATAAGGCTTTGGAAACTAGCTTTATTAATAGTGTTCCTAGAAATGGAGCAATAAAAGCAGTCCACAAAACTCTCCTAGCATATAAAGTACAGCAAGACTCAAAATTGGCGCTGGAAATAAAAGTGCCTTAATGTTGCGCAAAAAATGCCAACTTATTAAATGTAAAAAGACAACAACAACAACAAAAAACTCCAAGAAATGTACATCACATACTACATAAAGCGAGTGAGAGCATGTTTGGACTTATTTTATCCGGGTCCTTTTTACACATGGTGTAATTGTTGCTGTAAAGTATTTCTTGCATTTGACTATATGCCAGTCAAGAGTCTGGACAAATTTCCATAAGTAAAATTTAGCAAGATAGAATTGGTACTCTAGACGAGTGAAATAATGCATGAAAAATAAATTTAAATCAAATTCATCATTTTTGTTCTTTCACGATTTTAATGAGATACAAATTTGAAGATCTGTACTAATAATGAACCATTAGTAAATTATCTTGAATGATGTCTTGCTCACTTCATCGTTAAACGATGCACTATCCAAAAACTTTGCAAAGCCAATTTACTTGCAAAACGTGGGTTATTACCACCAAAATTTACTTTTTATTCGGTGTTACCTTAAATGAATGCACACATGAAATTACTTGATTATGCATGCAACTGAATATATGAAACAGAAATACACGACGTTCTAGCGTAATCTTTCTGTCTGTACCACACTGAATGACCACCAATGCATGACGTTCTAGCGTAATCTTTATGTTTGTACCACACTGAATGACCACCAATGCATGACGTTCTAGAGTAATCTTTATGTTGGTACTACACTGAATGACCACCAATGCATAACGTTCTAGCGTAATCTTTATGTTGGTACCACACTGAATGACCACCAATGCATGACGTTCTAGCGTATTCTTTCTGTTGGTACCACACTGAATGACCACCAATGCATGACGTTCTAGCGTAATCTTTATGTTGGTACCACACTGAATGACCACCAATGCATGACGTTCTAGCGTAATCTTTCTATTGGTACCTCACTGAATGACCACCAATGCATGACGTTCTAGCGTAATCTTTCTGTTGGTACCTCACTGAATTACCACCAATGCATGACGTTCTAGCGTAATCTTTATGTTGGTACCACAATGAATGACCACCAATGCATGACGTTCTAGCGTAATCTTTCTGTTGGTACCACACTGAATGACCACCAATGCATGACGTTCTAGCGTAATCTTTCTGTTGGTACCACACTGAATGACCACCAATGCATGACGTTCTAGCGTAATCTTTATGTTTGTACCACACTGAATGACCACCAATGCATGACGTTCTAGAGTAATCTTTATGTTGGTACTACACTGAATGACCACCAATGCATAACGTTCTAGCGTAATCTTTATGTTGGTACCACACTGAATGACCACCAATGCATGACGTTCTAGCGTATTCTTTCTGTTGGTACCACACTGAATGACCACCAATGCATGACGTTCTAGCGTAATCTTTATGTTGGTACCACACTGAATGACCACCAATGCATGACGTTCTAGCGTAATCTTTCTATTGGTACCTCACTGAATGACCACCAATGCATGACGTTCTAGCGTAATCTTTCTGTTGGTACCTCACTGAATTACCACCAATGCATGACGTTCTAGCGTAATCTTTATGTCGGTACCACAATGAATGACCACCAATGCATGACGTTCTAGCGTAATCTTTCTGTTGGTACCACACTGAATGACCACCAATGCATGACGTTCTAGCGTAATCTTTCTGTTGGTACCACACTGAATGACCACCAATGCATGACGTTCTAGCGTAATCTTTCTGTTGGTACCACACTGAATGACCACCAATGCATGACGTTCTAGCGCAATCTTTCTGTCGGTACCACACTGAATGACCACCAATGCATGACGTTTTAGCGTAATCTTTCTGTTGGTACCACACTGAATGACCACCAATGGATGACGTTCTAGCATCAGCTTTATATCTGTACCATACTGAATAACCAACACTACACGACGTTCTAGCGTAAACTTTATATCGATACCACAATGAATGACTCATACCAGTGCCGTTTTAAAGCATAGGCACACAAGGCACGTGCCTAGGGCCCCGCGGCGGACCAAAAGCAAAATTTCGGTGTCGGTTGTGTTAGCAGTTTAGTTCTATATTAATAAATTTAACAAAATAACACACATGCACATGTAAATGCAATGCGTTACTCTATAGCTGAGACCTAGAGACTGGGGCGCAAATGCGCAAATTTGGTTATTTTTAATGTTAGAGTTTGTGCCTAGGGCCTCCAGACTTCTTAAAACGGCTATGACCACCACTACATGACGTTCTAACATAAACTTTCCATCAGTACCACACAGAATGACAACTACTACATGCATGACGTTCTAGAGTAAACTTTCTATCGGTACCACACTGAATGACCACTACTATATGACGTTCTAGCATAGTTTCTATCGGTATCACATTGAATCACCACCACTGCCACGTTATGAAAGAAATGACTTGCTTCTTCTATTGCTTTAAACATTGCGCCTCAAAACCGTGTAGATTACATACAGTGCATCAAAATACTTCATCCCACCTGCGAAAGGATTAAATGTTCTTCTGTGATAAAGAAATGAACGTAAAAGCATTTTGAGGTTTACCCACTATTTGCATCTCAAATTACACACCGAGTCGTCATCTGACTATATTACTTGTGGTAATGTTCTATTCCTGAACGGGGAAGCCCAAACTTAAGCACGATTTTCGACCTTTTAACATCGAACACATTCTTAATTTCAAGCAGGCCTGACATAGGATGTGCGGGGTCCAAGGCAGCAAGCGATGACGTGAGGCCCCATGCAAGCAAACTGTGGTTGCCTAATTCGCCTTGCCCTACGGCCTGACCTGATTTCAATTTGTTTTGACACTTTAATCGGACAGAAAAAGAAAACAAATTAAAATAAAATTTTAAGAAAACATAGAAAACTGCTCCTTTAGGTGTCCCCATTATATTTTATCTGTTAACATAATCAAGGTTTGCATAAATTTATCTTGAGCCGACAATCGACAAAACCTGATGCATTTGCGCAGACACCATAAAATTCATGACAGAAAAAGGATATCTTTAAAGCAAACAAAATCAATCAATTTGACGCCAACTATTGTTTTATTAAGAGCTTGCATTTGACTTTAATACTTAAGATTTGTATATTCCCACCGATTACTTCCCCCCCACACACACACACACCATCCCAAATATGCATGCTCATGACGCACAATGAAGACATTAAATCATTCATAAAAAATATCTTCGTGTAAACAATTGTTTTAAACTTCGCCTGAGACGGGTATACTACTACGCTTTTATAACATTACTGTTATGCATCAAGGTGCACAACACAGTCAAAATAATAGACCAATAAGGAAGTTTAAAATACTCAGTTATTGTCTATATCATGCCGAGGAAATGGGGGTTAAGTGCCTTTTACAATGACATCTTGACAGTCGGACTAGGCTGACCTGGTCAAGTAACGAACTTGTAATCCCGAGATTATCAATACCAGTCCCACTCCTTTCTACTTAGCAAAGCCCAATACAGAAGTGCACTTTTACTTCAATTTATAAAGCAGTTCTAAAGTACCTGTATAATTATATGAAGCCCTTCCAAGGAGGTTACATATTCTATAATAACGAGTAAATTACAAAAACGCTATTAGCATGTGTTAATATCAATCACTGGTAATTAATCAATATAAAATTATACATTAAATAACATCAGGCATTGAAAACAAAACGACAGATTAAAACCAGAAATATAAAACGAAGAAGCTGCAGAAGCTACATGAAAGTTTAAGTTGACTGCCAAGAAAAACGACAAGTCAAAATAGTTTAATAAATTACAAACTTTCGAAAGAATACATGCAGCCATGTTGCATATCGTATAAGCATGTGAGTCCTGGATGAAGTCGAATACCTAATGCCAAGAGCTTTTTTATAGCAGAAATTTGTATATAAAGCACTTTAATATTGTACGTATTTTGAATACTTGCATATAATTCGTTTCATTAGAGCCGTAAACCATAACTTTTCAACGTTGTTTACCCTAATATTTGAGGTGAATTTAAAGATCACTCGGACGTAGAGTCTCTTTGATAGCAATTAAATCGAAGTCTTCCATGTTCTGTACAATACATTTAATTTTTTTACGGAAAGATCTAAACTTAGAAGTTACAAACTAATTAAGACAAATTTTATTTTACACTGGTGAGCCTGATAAGGAAATAAGGATTTTGTATTGATCACAAAATAATTTAGGGAGCATTTCCCATTCAATACACAAAACATTTCTAAAAGCGATTTTGAAACATAGGCATATGGAAATTAAACATGAAAGGTAAAAGTGAAGCAAAGGATCAAATAAACATGCTTGCAACTATAAATTGTATTAGATACAACATATATTGTGATTGTATTTCTTGGAAGGCCATACTCTGCGTTTAAAATGTAGTAAGCTATTTATGTAAAATATATGACAATGGTTTTCTTTGAATAAAAAAAATCGATTAATAGTCTTCGCTTTGATCTTTAATTAGGAGCAAATAATGCAGTTTATACCTTTATATGTAGAAAATAATTATAAGGTATACATAACAAGCTATATGTTACGTCTACAAAAATATTACATAATTGTATATATTTACTCTTAAGTTTTGACAGACATCTTTAAAATACTGAAATAAGGTGGTAATGTGCTTTAAGGATATTGGACACACACACATACATAATATACTTTTTAAGGGATAACGATATTGGACAAATAAATAATATACTTCCTGAAGGATAACCATACTGAACGCACATGTACACGTACATGATATACTTCCTGAGGGATAACCGTATTGGACACATATGCATGATATATTTTTGAGAGATAAACCATTTTGGACACATATACATAATATGCTTCCTGAGGGATAACCATACTGAACAAACATGCAAACTTCCTGAGTGATAACCGTATTGGACACACGTACATGATATACTTACTGAGCGATAACCATACTGGGCACACATACATACTTCCTGAGGGATACACATACTGGGAACACATACACGATATACTTCCTGAGCGTTAACCATACAGGGCACACAGACATGATATACTTCCTGAAGGATAACCATACTGGGCAAACATACATGATATACTTCCTGAGGGATTCTCGTACTAGACACACATATACGAAACTTGATGATGAAAAAAAAACAAAAAACATCGATCAACGAGCGCACCATGCCAGCGTATACTGACAATGGAACACGTTCTTGTCGAGTGTAAACACGGCCACCCTATATTAATTACGCTTTCGTTTGCTAACAATATATTCGGGTATTTTGTGTGAAGAAGTTTTTTGATACTGTACAACCACAACCATGAACTTTTAAAAGAGTGCAGTTTGTTTCACTGATCATATCCCTATATTTTAAATATTTTGTATATTTTCTTTTACATTTACAGTTTATTTTATATTTTTATCAAGAATTATAACATTTGTAACATTTGTATTTTTTATCTTTTGCCTTACTAGACTCCTTTTACATTTATCACGATAGCTTTAGCTTCATAAATAATATATATATATATATATATATATATATATATATATATATATATATATATAATATAATATAATATAATATAATATAATATAATATAATATAATATAATATAATATAATATAATATAATATAATATAATATAATATGGGAATTAAGTAAACCAATCGCATATTAATTGTTAGTCTAGATTGAAACATTGCGTAAACTAACATAATCATTGTTTCTTTTTGCAAAATTTAACCCAGCGGCATCTTCTTACTACTAGTCTATTTACGACATATATTTCAACGTTTTCTTTCTTTGGAGTTAATCAAGATGAATTGCAAAGAATATTTTGGAACCAGAACAGGATTTACAGTACACAAGTAACATTAGGATATCGTCTTTCTTAGTAATATGAAATCTAATAATATTCGTTAAAGAATGCAAAACTTGAAATTTCCTCTCCATCTCACCCATACATGTATTCAGAATATAAAAGGAAAAGGACGACATTAATATTTGAAGATGACTAAAACTCGAGGACAAAAACAGAAAATTGTAAACATGCTGACATTTCTTTTTAAAATATTAAATAAAGAAAAATATAACTTACCAAATTTTTGGAGCATGCTGGATTCAGATGATTTCAGATGAACTCTTAATTTTGTTTGAGTTTATTCCAGAACGGTTCATGAGATCTAATTTTTTTTTCTAATCCGAAAGATCGAGGCTAAGGTTTTATAACAAGTCCTGTGATTATCACTTAAAAGACAAATATGGATAAATGAAGGTTGTCTTTCATTAGATGTGTGCAAAAAAGGAACAAAAACTAGTTTTTAGTAACATAGTAACCCAAAATAGACGAGATATTGTAAAGCAATCTTGTCTTGACAGGACCTAAGACCTGCATAATGCGGCTCTTACAAAAAACTTTAAGACTTACAGTTTAACACTTAAACTGGCTAATAAAATTGCCATCATTTAGACATTAGTTCTGGGAAAGTGTCTTGAAAATGCGCTGACAAAAAGGTGTTATCGTGTATTTTATTTGACAGACCACATAACTGAACATTTATTTTATCAAGGTCAAAAAATATTGTAAAACAACTTAGGTCAGTATAGAATTAAGCGCAACTGGGTCAGCACGAATCCTCTTAGCAAAAGCATGAATTTCCCTTTATTTAAAGTTGGTGTGAATGTAACATGTGCTTCTGTTAATACTTTATAAAAAAAACAACTGTTTAAGGCATCTAGATGATGAACATATAACCACTAGTTATAATATGCAGGTAATGTACTTTAAAGAAGGAATGGAAATTGTGATTAGAATCCAGGACCAGGGATCCTTCCTAGTAGTCTGGCTCTCACCCAGTAACTTAAAAGAGAGCTGTTGATTTTCATAATGATCAAGCTCTAATATCCTTTCTCATACAATAAATATTGATGCGTAAAGACCGTAATTTTCTTTCGAGAAATTGCAATTAGCTTGTGGACTTGTTAGAATAGATTATCTGACAGTTATATAATCCTTTCGAAATCCTGTATAGCATATTTCATTCAAAAACGCGTTTTCTTTACTTTATCAAGGATCATATTTTGTTTATTTGATGCAAAGGGACAATACTGCATCTTCGTCTGATTTAATACAGTTATTAAAACTATATTTATGGTGTTCCTGTTAGTGCACTAGATTGTTTCTTTCAGAACATAAACTAAGCTCATGAGAATTAACGGGAAAAGAAAATAATATCTCGTGTTTGATTGTATGAGGTAATAATTCCGGTGTTAATATTTAAGATATGCAAACAAACAGAATCAAAAAAGGATCGAAACGAATTCTAAATTTCCAACAGATAGAAGGACATGTATCAAAAACTATTCACATGCTGTTACGTTTAAAACCTCGTTACAATTTTTTTTTAGGCAAATGCTCCAAAGGTGCTTGGAAACGGTATCACAGCAATAAATAACACCTATGGAAGTAAGATTTTCCTATGTTTTACCATGATTTCCATATCATAGCGATTACTAATATGAATGGCGGATTTGCAATAATGTTTACTAAGTGCCTTTTTCACAACTGAAGATATCAATTTAAATTCTTTCCATATTGCTCACATGGGGTATTATTGTTGTTCATCCGATCTTCTATACATATCACTTAAATTACAAAACGAATAGGCCGTTATAGCCCATTATCCTCATATTAGAAGGTCTCCCTGGAGTCGTAGCTTAGAAACCCATAAGTTGTTACCGGATCTAGCATTCTTAAATGCACTGTCATTACCATCCATATAGATAATTTTAAGAACCTGAAGGAAGAATTGCACATAACGTGCACTTCCTGAATGCAAAGTAAGATTCCCTGCGTAACAAAACACTAACAGTGACACACGTCTATGTACCAGTAGGTCACAATTCGTAATACTCGGCAGTTTCTAACACATTTCGCTACATTGCCAGTTTATACATAAATTTGGTGCCCGGCTGTTGCCCATGTCTAATGGATAATTGATTTGTTAGATATCATATTTGCGTACTTTGAGCACATTATTTTCTGCACAATACAGAGAAAATAATAGCTAAGTGTCATGGACTCCAAAGGGTAGCTGACCCTGGCTGGTCTGGATGGGTATCAAACGCAAAATGTTAAATAGGAGTCCTGACCTTCATCAGCTCCCTTGAAAGAAGGGATACGTACCTAGAGAAAGCAGAAAGGGGTTGGTTGGTTGATGCGTCCTATGTATTAAAAATGCAGAAACGAGAGCACCTAATAAGGTCAATTTATCTGAAAATGACCCGAATCGAAGACGAACAACACGAAATGAGAGAATAAAGGATAAAGAAACAGAAACTATTCATGTATCCATGAAAATGAAAAAAATAATACAAAGGTGTTCTCAGTGTTTAGCAATATGTCTATAATCTCCTTAGAAAATGGTAATAAGGGCATTTTGTTAAGAAGAGGTAAATAAACATCACAAAAAGGACATTTATACTATGGTATTAGTTCGACATTATACAATTACTAAGAGCAAGAAGACAGTTTTATCGAATCACTGCTTATAATAAAAGTAACCAAAGACTTATAGTGTGTCCAGCACATAAGTGGACAGCTCTGATCATTTTGCTTTGCTCTCATAGACATGTTAAGCACAATGTTTACGATTTATTTGTACATATACTTTTCCAGCTTATTACAGACGACTGAAACTTCAAATAGAATTTGCCATCATTGATGAATATATATATATATACAACTATACTGCCTAAGATTTATTACCAGTGCTATACCAAGATCAAACAAGCATCATTATTCTGCATGCATCTTGTTGAATAAAATAAGTAAATGGTCTTTCCGTACCGAACATTACAGCTCTAAATTCAGTGTACATTGTGTAATTGGTAAGTGCTCTCTCTCTCTCTCTCTCTCTCTCTCTCTCTCTCTCTCTCTCTCTCTCTCTCTCTCTCTCTCTCTCTCTCTCTCTCTCTCTCTCTCTCTCTCTCTCTCTCTCTCTCTCTCTCTCTCTCTCTCTCTCTCTCTCTCTCTCTCTCTCTCTCTCTCTCTCTCTCTCTCTCTCTCTCTCTCTCTCTCTCTCTTACTATGGTGTCAAAATATCGTAAACAACAAGATTAATAAAATGGTGATCACATCAATGGCCAAACCAGTAAGTATGGCTTAAATATACCACCGTTAACAAAAACTTGTTCCATTGCACCATTGCGAATGGTTGAACCTATTAACTAATTGAAATGTAGAGAAAAATAATCCCATTTAAAAAGCCGGTATATCCAAAGTACATTTAGCAAGGGTTAGTACACTATTTTCGGTTTAAGCAAATCTAAATTCAAATGTTAAAGTAAGAGCAAATAAATCCCCACATGACAACATCAATTCCAAGCAACTGTGATAGGGACAATGTCAAGCGTTTTAGCAAATCGCCGTTACACATGCTCTCTCTGAGAGTGTATCTACCACTGTAACCTTGATTGCATTTAAAGTGTTTAACAGATAGGGATATTGGTAGTTGATAGTAAGCATACAAAACCAAGAAACAACTCTCCTATATTTGACAGTTCCGATACGGTCACCATTATCGTGCAACTCAGTGTTAACGGTCTCTAGGCTTCACACAATAGTTTCTTCTCAAAATTTATCATCCTAGTTTGCCAAAAACTGCCTGATCTAACGATTGCTGGTTTTGAGTGGCAGGGAGATATTTCGACTCCACGAGCTCCATAGCTACTAAATGGACCAAGAAAAATCAAAATGAAGGGAAAAGAAACATGTTTTGGTACTAACGGAGAAGAATGCTATGCCATACATACCGTTGGGCGCTGGTGAAGCTGTGAAATGTACGGAGTTGTGCTTACAAATTTTTACCAAAAGATATATTTCAAATAATATACCAAATTTTGCTGAAGGGGCGGAGAACGATTTTGGAGAAAACAAACGTTAGACTGAAAATTATAAAGGGATGCAACATATTTTTTTGGCGAATATAAGCGGCATCTTGGCTTCGATTGATGACTCGCTGTATTCTTGATTTTATCAACAACTGAATCAATTATTTAAAAAAAATCGCCCTACTGTTTACCGATGGCAGACAGAAAAAGAGTAAAGGATTAAAATAGACACTAAGTACTATTACCTTTTCATTATATACATTGCTCGTATTTTCTTAAATCTTTTTTATCTCTACTCAAACAAGTATTTATAACCTTGAGTGTCGTATGACTAATTAGAGTCCGCCTCACCTTATCATAATATATTTGATGAACACTATTTAGTCTTGGAAATAAATGAGACACGCGTGATTTACATATTAAAACAGTTAACATGCAACACATACGAAACGTATCACATAATAATTACATCACTCAAATTAAGATTAAACTTTTATTTGATGGTTCTGATTATATTGCTTTTTTCAAAGAGAACATAATTGCAATAATTTACAAGACATTTTAAGCAAAAGACAAAATTGCTGCATTTATTCTTCTTTTCAGTGGCAGCAAAATCGTACAAAGTGCGAAACCAAAATATCCAAACCAAGAAAAACTACCCCATTTTGTTATTAAAGTACCGCTAGTCCAAAGATCAAATATACTAATCATTTATGCAGACACTCAAACAAATAACAAGTGCTGATTCAAATAAGCGGTACAATACAAATCCAAGTGGACACCAACCGGTCCTTTAGTAAACACCCAAAGTTCTAAACGGTTTCCTGGTTGAAAGATAAAAGACAACGATAAAAGATAGGGGTTCTTTTGGATAAGTAAACACATTAAAGTCTTAACGGTAAGAAGTCATACAGATTTAAAATTTGAAGGTGCTTGAAGAATACCATTAAACAATTCTGAAATTCAATTACAAGTTCCGTTTGTTGTCCGCGAATGAATAAATAATGCTTAATTACGTCATAAACTAATGAAAAGGCTCGTTCTATTTGTTTTATGGATAATGAATGGCGAAAATTGATTTCTCTAATGCGTCATTTTGACGCTAACTCCACCCTATACATTAACTTATTATATCAAGAACTTTATTTAGATATGAGAACTCTGACTGAAATATTTAATTTGTAATTTCTGTAATTGAAAACACAAAATTTTAATAAATGTAATCTATGTTTTGCTTTTCACAAAAGTAGCGCCACAATTTTCGGTCGCTTTTCCTGAATAAAGACTGGATAATCTATTTTCGATGGTGCGGATGTTGACGCGTGTAATAGTTTCGTAACAACATGCATGCATCCAGTAAACTAATTCTGCACGGCATTTACATCAATGCATAAGTTAGATAACACCACCGTTTGCATAACATGATGATATGCACAATCAGATGCTTAATGCAACTTAAAGAGACGACAATGATGCACTACATAACGCAGGTGTATATGTATGAAACCGAAATCACATATCAAAATCAAAACAGCCACTAGGAATCAATCTTGCCTGATGAGCTATGTCACTGAGAGGAGAGGAAATCAGAGATCAGACATAATGTTTCCAGGCTATCCAGAGATATCGCCGCTGCCAAGCACGGTTCATACATTTGTAGGTGTTGACATGAACCTCTCTACAGCTTTATCTTAGCACGTACGACACAGGTGCGTCCGGAAGGTTGCATTCTATCTACATGATGTTCTCTTCTTACGAAAGAACAGCTCTAAGCCAATCAACCCCTAAGAGAAGTTAATGTTTGTCGTTACATCTTTATATTTACTCAACAGTTCCCATAGTGAAGTCAAATAGGAGTTAAAGATGGTGAACACCAGAGCACTCGAGTATCTCCGTTTATCTGCACCACGGGAAAAGATAAAACAAGATATGACTTAGAAAAACAAACCTTACATGTATCTTATACCTGGTCGTTGTATGCAATAAAAGTTTAATAAATCAAAGATAACATGAATGGTGAAGGTGTGTAGTTGATGGTACTTACCTTACAAACTAATAGTCGATCTCTGTCTGAAGAAACTTGCTGGATCAGCACTCATACCTATTATGTTTTACATCCTTAGGCCGCCTGTTGTTGCAGATGGTGTTTCCGGGTACTGAGATAATCCAGCAATATTTACTAAACCCCCAGTGAATCAGTCGAATTAACGAGCAAGAACCTACACAAATGCACTACCCCTGACTAGAAGTCGTATTTGAATATTGGTTTCGACACGACCTATTTGAACAAGTGTAAAACCATTTGTATGTTTAGATTGAGTGCTTTATCAGTGAAAGGCCGATATTACATTTCACTGCCTCAATGCCTGCAATAGGGCGGGGCCAATTAAGGCATCGACCAATGAAATCTCTCCGAAATTTTAGATTATAGATTCATGCACAGGTAATAGCGTAAAGCCTGACTATCAAACGAAGCAAATACAAAATGGTCCCTACGAGATTTACTTTAATCTTTTCCATTACTGGGATTCAACAACTGATAAGTTCTGACAACATAATCTCCGTAGATTGACCAGTGTTTGTGGGACAATATGGAACTGAGTAAAGCTGAGGGGAAAGCAGACTCGCCGTGGGAGAATATTTCTGAGATAATGAAAAATAATATTTCCTTTCATTGTACTATGTAAATACATGCTGGTGTCAAGCTAGTGGGCCGTATTGCCAATCCCTCAGATACAATAGTTCCGAAAGTAAACTGATCAATTTTCGATCATGTCAGGGGTCAGCCATATCAACATCAGTATTATTTATATCGACATGCGAATAAACCACATGTTAACAAATCTATGATTATATTTTACTGGTCTTTACTTTATGTCATCAACTGGTATATTATTGGCATTTATATCTTCATTCTTTCATGTATCTACTTTGTATTTGTAAATAGAAATCCAGTGAGCTTATACAGTTAGTTGAATGTTTAATTCCACTTGTTTAATCATTTGTTTTGTAATTTGAGTTAAATAGATAACGAATAACATATTTTACCAAAAAAATCGATTTCTTTGATAGAGATCGATAGATTCTTGTAATTTTATTCTGTAAATATGTTACCTTAGAGTAATAAGCCATCTGTGTGTCAACCAAAAACTTAGACTTGGTTCCTGTCCAGCTCCAGGTCTCTATTTCCAACTTTTTGTCTTGTTTTGTCCATAATAAGAGCATGGTCGGGTGGATTAGACCACAGTTACATAGGAGGTAGCCGATATGTGTCGTAATTCGATTTACAGGTTCGAATCTTAACCTCTCAAATTGTTTGGTTGATAGTTCTTCTGCCCCCCCCCTCTCTCTCTCTCTCTCTCTCTCTCTCTCTCTCTCTCTCTCTCTCTCATATGTGTGTGTGGTTTGTGTGTGTGTGTGCATAATTGAATAAAGAAAAGTTGAGAAAAGATGAGAAAAGGGCGGAAAAGAAAAACATTAAAATTGAGGTCTTCCTCGAAGGTCATTATAACACATACACACACGCACACATACACACACACACACACACACAAACACACGGAATGACACGTAGAACAATAACATTTAACTTTTGGTACCTACAAGCAAGACTGCTCGTAATAATTAGAGGTCTTAACGCTCGAAAAAGAACAAACAAAACGAGCAGCATTTTAAGCGTAATACTGTTTGTCCCAATCACGATAATAGCACCATTGCACGGACTGGTTTTATGATGTGTTATATTCCTTTGAACTTTGCATCCCGGATAAAATTGCCAAATGTATTTACATTAAAAGTAAAGGGGTAGAAATACGTACTACTGCTACTACTACTACTACTACTACTACTACTACTACTACTACTACTACTACTACTAGAAGTAGTAGTAGTATCACCACCTCCATAAAATACTAATACAACTACTGATGTTGCTATGAGGAAATAGACATGAGCAAATTTACAGAAAAGAAATGGACGCATGAAGAGTTCTGCTTGGAATCTTTCGGCAAGAGATATGATATGTGTTTGCAACTGTATCATCCAGTGTCTCTGTGAATATTCTCAGTTTCAAACCAGCTTTGATTTCATTCAGTAAGAAGCATTATGCACTTCAAGGGACTGGACCATGTCCAGCTCAGTTGAAATAGTTGGTGAGTTTTGTATTGAATATGTATCTGATATCCCTTAATTGTTATTTTATAATATTTATTGTTCTATGCATGCAACTGAATATTTGTGTGAATGTGGCTGTGTATGTTCTTTCCTAACACCCGAACAACGCTTTGATCGCTTTGTTTTGTTTTTGTTTTTTGTTGGGGTTTTTTTTCGGTTTTTTCCCGCGCCGTTTCCAACTTTTGCATGACTATGTATAATTTGCAATATTATTTTCATCCTCTATTTGTTTCCTGTAAATGCCCTGGGAATTTTTTCCCTAATAACGATTAGGTCGTTGTCTACGCCGTTTAAAGTGTATGTGTGTGCGCGCGTGTGTGTGTGTGTTTGTGTGTGTGTGTGAGTGTGTGTGTGTGTGTGTGTGTGTGTGTGATGGAATTAGTATAATGACGAATGGGAATATTGAAAACAGTAGCATCCACAATTTTCTAATCGGTATAGATGCATACATTGAAGTTGGAGATGTTCACATTTAAATGTTTCGTTACAATTACACTTGTTCTAAGAACTTTCCCAAGCCTTGTTTAAGATGAGCAATATCCTTGTTATAAAAAAATCCAATACTATCAATGCCAATTACTGAAGAAAGAATTTATTTTCAACCGAAAGTAATATTATGATTTTTTTTTCGTTATTCTTTTTTATAAGAAAGAATATGAACATTTTAAAACCATATTTTGTAAAAGACACGGTGAGATAGAATGGAAGTCGATGGGGGACTGCCAATTACCCTAATACCACCAGCTGTAATCCCCATTCCTTATACAAAGTCCTGGAACTAAACTGAATCAAATTGATGATTTTACAAGAAGTTTGCCTATTTTAAAAATATTTTTTTTTAAAACAATTCGCCTTTAAAAACATGGCAGTGAGAGTAAACATGTTACATGCTATGTTTTATTAAAAGACCACTAACAGGATACAGTAGAATATATATAACGCTTCATAGTCTTGACCGAAACCACTTCTATTTCGTTTTTTACATACATATGAGATCCAGCGCCCAAAACCAACTGTCATTCATTTCGGCTTGGCTCAGTACAGTTCGCTTATCTTCCAAATTAAATCAACCGTTGGCATCTTTATCGTATCCCCTACACCTTCTGAAAAGCTTTTTGATTAACCTATCATCTCTAATAATTTTACGTATCTCTTGTATTGTGCAAAATACCCCCATTTCCCCGCCTTTAAATATACTTTCCAGGTAGTGCGGCTCCTACGGATTCTATTAAATACGGCTGCGTTATCATACCATCATCATATAGCAACAAAACCGTGTTGGAGCTGTGTTCTGAAACAAGGGAAATAGTTCCCTAAGGTCTTCATAACTAAGAAACCAACTAAACAAAGAAACAAAATGAAGATAAGTACAGTAACTTTTATTCCTTCATTCTAACCATTGAATGGACCGTCGAGCAATAGGAAACATTCTCAAAATATTTTGGCTGTTCTCTTGGTGAAAGTTCTCTAATAAATTACTCCCAATACACTGAGAGGATTTTTGTTGATCACTGATGTCCATATTTTGTCAAACTATGCCACTATACCACTATACATTGTCTCGTAAATCCGACGATAGAAAAAGTTACTAATTTGTCTTCCTTAAAATATCATAAAGACAAGAGTGCATTCCAGGAAATCCTCTCTCTCTCTCTCTCTCTCTCTCTCTCTCTCTCTCTCTCTCTCTCTCTCTCTCTCTCTCGCTCTCGCTCTCGCTCTCGCTCTCTCTGTGTAAATATTGACCGCATTTTCTACAGGTAAAATGTACACAACATCGATAAATACCCAATCATGGTCATTTAATCCTTACAATTCTAATTTGTTTTCTTTCAGTCATCATATCAGCAAACTTGATTACCGAAGCATTCACTGTTAGGAAACTATATTTTTTCCTTTATTAGCATCTTCACTGCGATATAATACATGGTCCCATCTTCGTTAGCCAATGAGGTTAATTTTATATAGTAAATAAGGGTAGAGTGCCAGAGTGGGTCATGACAGTTATCTAACCAGCTTATGATCAATTTTTAAAAATAATTTTTAAAAGAAAAGGTTGATGCTATTTAAATCAGGTTATTCCTGTTTCACTGCGCTTGCGTATGGTACATGTGCTTATTGTATTCATTGCTCTTGCCTTCTGCACATTTCGTTTTTTTTTAAAGCAAATTTGTATCCATTTTTAGTGAGATCCCTTGCTCGTTAATTGTCCCTGACCTATAAGAACAGCTGCTGGAACATGTTTAAGCGAAATGCAGTAATTTCTGAAGACTAGCTTGTAAAGCCTACCATATGTATATATGTTTATGTATGTATGTAAGTATGTATGTATGTATGTATGTATGTATGTATGTATGTATGTATGTATGTATGTATGTATGTATGTATGTATGTATGTATGTATGTATGTATGTATGTATGTATGTATGTATGTATGTATGTATGTATGTATGTATGTATGTATGTATGTATGTATGTATGTATGTATGTATGTATGTATGTATAAGCAGGGAAGGGAAGGGGGGCCAGGTTGCTGAATAGCCTGAACTTCAGTTATAGCTTTTACAAATCTGTCATCTCACATCACAATTCTGTTCGCGTGGGTTTGAATTTCGGGTCTCAATCTCGGTCTACGTGGGTAGGTGAGAAAGTTTATCAGTAGCTTCCGGTCGGTTGGTGGGTTTTTTCTGGGCTTAAAAATGGCTTTAAGCCAACAACCACATCAAGACTCAAACATAAGGAGAATGTGCCAACCAAGGATCACTGATCATGACGGATTCCTTAAATAGCAGCCGTTACTAATTTGTTGGAGTAGTATAAATTTCTGCTTGTAGCTAACATATCAATTAGCAATGGGTATTGCGTTGGATGAGTCAAATAAAACGTGAGACCACATTTCTTTACTTGGTTAAATGATTTCCTTGTTGTAATAAGTGACTACCTCCCAATATCCTGCACTTGACAATGAATTCCTCAGAGAAAATGGACTGTCGATATTCCATGTATAACGTAAAGAAATGCCTTATTCTATCTATCTATCTCTCTATCTCTCTCTCTATCTATCTATCTATCTATCTATCTATCTATCTATCTATCTATCTATCTATCTATCTATCTATCTATCTATCTATCTATCTATCTATCTATCTATCTATCTATCTATCTATCTATCTATCTATCTATCTATCTATCTATCTATCTATCTATCTCGAGGCATCAAGTAAATGAAGGAATGATCAGTAAACAAAATTTGTATGGTGATCCTATAGGTCAGTGTGTGAAAAATAAAAATTTCCAACCCTCTGTGTGTGTGTGTGTGTGTGTGTGTGTGTGTGTGTGTGTGTGTGTGTGTGTGTGTGTGTGTGTGTGTGTGTGGTTATTCCCTACCACTGTGGATACGTAATTAAACTTTCTCTGATATATTTGAAATCTCATGACAGATATGATAATATAAATTGTAATTCCTCAGAGAAAATGGACTGTCGATATTCCACGCATCACGTAAAGGAATGCCTTATTCTATCTATCTATCTATCTATCTATCTATCTATCTATCTATCTATCTATCTATCTATCTATCTATCTATCTATCTATCTATCTATCCGTCCATCCATCCATCCATCCATCCATCCATCCATCCATCCATCCATCCATCCATCCATCCATCCATCCATCCATCCATCCATCCATCCATCCATCCATCCATCCATCCATCCATCCATCCATCCATCCATCCATCCATCTATCTATCTATCTATCTATCTATCTATCTATCTATCTATCTATCTATCTATCTATCTATCTATCTATCTATCTATCTATCTATCTATCTATCTATCTATCTCCACGCGTCAAGTAAATGAAGGAATGATCAGTAAACAAAATTGGTATGGTGATCCTATAGGTCAGTGGGTGAAAAATAAAAATTTTCAAGCCTCTGTGTGTGTGTGTGTGTGTGTGTGTGTGTGTGTGTGTGTGTGTGTGTGTGTGTGTGTGTGTGTGTGTGTGTGTGGTTATTCCCTACCAATGTGGATACGTAATTAAGCTTTCTTTGATATATTTGAAATCTCATAACGGATATGATAATATAAATTGTATATGTATTTTATATATATATATATATATATATATATATATATATATATATATATATATATATATATATATATTTTTGTGTGTGTGTGTGTGTGTGTGTGTGTTGATATGGATACCTGTTTCTTTTAAGCAAAATATTCCGTTGCGATCAGGCAGCCTGAGTTCTAATTTTGCGTGAGATTTTTAACCATGTATCACAACGTCACTCGTTCTCCCTCTTTATAAACTGAATTGTTGGACTTTGTGTTAATTTAGAGAAGGGACGGTAATTGATTGTATCATAAAACTTTGTATTTTCTCTTTTATTAAGCTCTAAAACTCATTAATTTAATCGGTGATATTCATGTATTTCTGTATGCATACACATCCATATAATTTTTATGTAGTGAAAAGAAAACGTAATTATTGCATTTTGATTATTTTATTGAAAGAATGTTTAATATTTCAGATAAATGCCTCTAGTCTAGTATAATCACGACGAGCTTCATTTCGATTGCTGATTTGAGGGCCTTTTCCAGCAGGTGTTTTTATATAAACTCTATTCCGCATGTACAGTTAAAGTTTACAGCTAAATATATAAATTATTATTAATGCCACTTATAATGCTACTTCTCTAACTAAAATTTATTTGAAAAGCATCAATTCGTGTCTTTTTAATTTACAGTGAGTAGCTGATAACACAAAAATACATTCACAGCTATACATATATCTAACAAGCAAAAGAGGTACAAGGTATATGACTTGGGAGGGGATATTAAAAAGGTCTTTAAATTATATCATAAAAGAAAAGAAAAAAGCGCACGTTTTAGAACAGCTTAATAAAAGATGAACAGAGGAATCAATACTAAAACTGATTTACTAATGAATGATGGAGATGTGGACAGATCAGCACAATAAGAAAAGTACACCCCCAATAGCATAAATTTGAAAAACAAAACCCAGATGACTTGTCGATTAAAAATTTCTCCCTTTGTTCTGTCAAAGGTTTTTGCCTCTAAAATCGCAGCTGGTCAGCATTACTATCTTGCTAGCGATGATGACAAATTCTGACTACCCTAATCTCCATCAGCCTTGGGTATGATTACCGATACTCTACATTTGTGAGCTACACATTAAACACCATGTTCGTTAACGGAA
Source organism: Potamilus streckersoni (assembly GCA_016746295.1). NCBI lineage: Eukaryota > Metazoa > Mollusca > Bivalvia > Unionida > Unionidae > Potamilus > Potamilus streckersoni. Next base: position 3,900,240 of record JAEAOA010001901.1, on the reverse strand, counting down.
GAAGCATATTAATGATTTTTTTCCTTCAAATATCCAATTGGATTCTAACAGATCTACTTGTATTTCATTCGTTTTGACTTTCTCAAACCTTGATTGCCCCGATTTTCGATAGTCAGTGTGGTAAAGAGTTTATCGCCATGTCAAAATTTGGGTGTCAACATTTTTGACATTATTTCAGACGATAAGGAGATGATTTTATCTTCACCTGGTTCACGAACTGTGATTGGAAGTTTACATTAACATTGAAATTATCAAGAAAACGAACCGGGTGGAATTTGTAAACAATGAGGAAAAAGATAAGAGTATCTACTAAAAGTAAAATAAGCGGAAGAATCAGTTTTCACTTCCGTTTCCCACTAAGGTCTTAGATGTGGGTAATATCTCATATGCATAGATTTGTGGAATATAATGCAACTATTAAAAGCTGACGAAGGAACGTTTGCAAAGATTATGTGAGTTTTAATGAAGATATTAGAATAAAGTCGATTCCAGTCTCCGAATAATATCATATATATATATATATATATATATATATATATATATATATATATATATATATATATATATATATATATATATATATATTATTGCCAAACAAATTCAATTTTTTTGGAATTGTAGCGTTTGAGAGACAAAGTATTACAGGTATGGAAGTTAAGGCTGATATAGTGTTTGCTAACACCAACCCACTTTTCCAAAGTTACAAATGTACTAAATTAAAGATTCCGACATTCCGGCATAATGTTTTAAAAGTTTTAAAATTGTTTAGCATTAACCTACTCCTATAGGTATAAGATAAAACATATACAACATCAATATTCGATATTCGGAATATAACGTTTCTAATGATAATGTACTCTAACACGAATGCAACTCTTTATTTGATAGACTGCCAAAAGTAAGTGAACCTGGAATACCTAAGATTACCAGAACATGAACCCGATCTATATTTACTAGCGCAGCTGCGGAGCCACGAGCGAAAAGCTGAACCATAGTTGAACGGCAAATAGGGGCATTCTTCAGAGAGAGACCGCTCAGGTGGCCTAGTGGTTAGAGTGTCCGCCTCGGATGCTGGAGGTCGTGGTTCGATCCCCGGTCGAGTCATACCAAAGACATACAAAAATGGTACTAGCAGCTGCCTCGCCTGGCGCTCAACGTTAAGAGATTAGTGTTAGGACTGGTATGCCTGGTGTCAGGATAAAGTGACTGGGCGGGACATCGAGCCAGAATTAAAAAATTCAATACAAAAGTTTCATATTAATGACCCGGCGTTGCAGACCTTATTGACATGCAAAGACAAGAAACATATAAAGGGGGATAAAAGTACTCTTTGATAGTGATACAAATGTTCCTTTTATACAAGTAGGCTAGGAAAGAAAATAATATTTAAGGATTTTGTTTGGTCATGGAAACTAGTTGTACAATAGGAAAGTAAGGACTTGCTGGAAATGGAAAACATTGAATAATTATCAAATAACTTATGAAATAATGCACTTCTAATGGATGCATAGCGGGACTCTAACGACTATAATTGTATATAATTATCTAACAGTGAAACCAAATATGTGTCGATGCTATTAATGATCTATCTTGGGGACAAAACAACACCAATCAGAGATCCATATTAAGAAACAAAAACGGAAGAAAAGCATGGATCAATGTATTCGGTTTCTTGACAACAAATACAGTTGTAACAAATACATTAAAAACAGTCGAAACAGTCAGAGTTTCACAATATGAAAAGGTTTTGGAAAAGTGTTACTATTTTAACTTAAGCAAGGAAATATTTAAAATTAGGAAAATAATTAAGTGATCTAGTTTTTGAAAAATTGAAAGACCAGAAGAGAGAGAATAGTTCGGGCATGTTGCGAAAACAAGTTTTTGTGTGTGTGTGTGTGTGTGTGTGTGTGTGTGTGTGTGTGTGTGTGTGTGACGAACAAGATAATAGATACAGTGTTGAAAATTTAAAAGGTATAATGATGAATTATTTAATATATGGGAAGCAACTGCAAACAAAATTGCGCGATTACATAAATGATGACTCCATCGGAGACGACTGAAGCAAAGTAAACAGAGTTTTAAAGGCAGTGAGAACATTTGGAAATATAAGTCGTTTGTAGAACGTGACAGATAAATAAAAGATAAATGGGAAAGCACAATTAGAACATGAATAAATTTAGCATGCACGGCATTGAAAATCTGTTTTGGTTAAAAAGCAGGAAGAAAAGAAGAAAATAAAGTACATACAAAAATATCAGCAGTGCAAAACAAATTTGTATACATAAAAATGATAATGCGACTGAAGTATTGTCAATCCTATATAAGATAATAAAATGCATTACGAAAGAAATGGCAAACGATTTACTAAAATATATGACGGTTATTTCAACTGAGAAATTTATAAAGCGTAATATCTACAATGTGCACTGTTAAATGAAGAACCTGATAAGTGGTAATGAAAAATTACATATACTCTGATTCAGTCTAAGCGGCATATGAACTTGAATGACATTTCCGCAAAGAAGGCAATACAAACAAGCCAGATACACCATCAATTATGCACTTTGTGTGTAGAAAAATTTTATATTTTAATAACAGTCTGTCTTCCAAAGCATCACAAAGATAACCAAAAACGTTTTTACATCATAAGAATGAAATAGAATCGGGCACATATCTTACAGTGTGTATATTTAAGGATTACAAAGATAATTTTCCCATAACTGTTTCGTTTGGCAGTTGTGGTAACTGAAATTAAGCTGAAAATATGACATATGCTGCCAAAATTGGATATTAAGAATGGTGTCTAATATATTTTTCTTATGAGTATAGGTGTTTTGTACATCGATTCTTTTGTTTAACTTTTGGTTTTGATTGTTGATTATAATTATAGTTTGTAAACACCATATTACATAGCTTTTTGTCCATTACTGTGGAGTATGTTTTCAGATAATGCTCATTTATAAAAAAACATGCTTACTTGGATTTGAGTTCAAGTCGTGTTTTCCCTTAAAACAAAAACATGGTCTACCTTATGTCTCTCAAGAAATTTGCTAACATGTATATAAACAAACCTGACTTCGTTAACGAATTTAATGGAAATTTCCGCTGGAAACGACCTGCGTCCACTATTAAAAAAAAAACAATTTAGTAAATTACATAATACATTAAAGAGGCGTTATAAAGAACTAGAAAGTAGCATATACAATTTAAGTTAAATATTATATTAGGTGTTTCAGAAATAGTCACCATCCTAGTTGTACCTTTGATATTTGCTGCAAGATTGTTAGATTTTGTTGCAAAAGTGTCGAAGGAAAAATGGATTTGCAACAAAATTGTAAGACATGACGAAATAGAGTAATGGGAAGGATAGGATAAGCAACGGTACTAGTGATAATAAAACCAGGCATGAGTATATTTGATTACCATTGGCTACAGTAGATTAAAGGAAATACAATCTGCACTTCAGAAAGAAAAAAAATTCTGAGAAAATACATGGAACAATTGATAAAGAATTAGAGGAGATGAAGACATGCAAAGAGAAAAAAAATGTAAAAGAAGGGTTCAATAGAAGCTCCATTTTGCAAAAGGCACACAAAAAGTTGTATAACGGCACAAGTGCTTTGCTCGATTGTAAATTAAAAAGAACAAAAATCAATATAATGACTGGATTCGGTGCTTTCAGTACATTTCTTAGGACAATAAATCTGCTTGCAATCTCATTTTGCTTCATTCTTTATTCAATAAAGAAAACGGATACGTGCCCTTAGTCCTTAAATAGCTAAAAATAGAAACGTGCAATTATTCCCTATTTGGAACAAGTAGGGAACAAGGAAATAATTTATTATTACTTATTGGGTCATTATGTATGTGTGCATGCATTTAAGGATTTATTGTTCGCACTTTTAACTTCATCGATGCCTGAGCGATAAAATGCTGTTCAAGCTGTATAAATAATAAATGGACAGTAAACAAAATTACAAATTGTCATCACAAGCGATGTATTCAACAAGAAGTGTTGAAGGGCATTTTGGGTGTGTGGGTGTGTGGGTGGAAGTATACAGCTATATACCGAAGACAAAAGTTTGTTTCTCTACTTCAATTAAGACAAAACATTATTTCCTTCTTTGTACACAGTAAGGGGAATGTAACTATTTTATTATGCTCTGTCCAGTCTGAGTAAGAAAAAAATGAATAGTGTTTTACTCCATATTTAGACTAAATAAAAAGTGCATATGTCCTTTTCAGGTTCATATCCAGCAACGAATATTTACATATTTCCTTTGCTTAGAATAGGAAATAATATTGTTTTCTTATTCACAGTACAGGAACATGGGCGCCCGCACCATGGGTCAACGGAGGTAACGTGACCCTCCTCCCTGGAAATCATACTGAAAACATATAAATAAATTCCGACAAGTTTAATCATGTAAATGAAGCTGAAAATATGTCTCAAGATTCTGTTCAAAACGCTTTAATAAATATTAGCTTTAGTTTCAGACTGCTTCTCATACTAACGCTCCAGGCCGTGACTGATAGACCTCCCCTCCCTTGAAAAAATCCTGATTCCCCAGTGCAAAAATCCTGACCCCCCCACCCTTGCAAAAAATCCTTCGAGTGCCCATGTACAGGAACAAGACTGGGATTTATAATCTCCTTTTTCGATTCGAATAGAGATGACAGATTTTTTTCCTAGTTTTGTTAAATTATATTGTAATGTCATTGTATTAAACAATTCGTAATAGGACACCTGCCTGTTGCGTAGCTCATGAAGGTTCTTCTCCAAAACATAAATAAATAATCAAAATATGACAAAAGTTTACAAAATTTCAAGTTTATTTAAATAACATGGTTCAAATTTATTATATTTAAAAGACATGTAACATTTCAAGAAAAACAGAAGAAACATATACGTCTATAATTAAATAAATCAGCAATTATTGAAAGAAGCAGGTTGGGTGAAGTCAATGCTACGGTTACAATCATTGTTGATAATTTCGTTTATTTCATAATTTACTGTTTAGAATATAATTATAAGTATTAAAAACGTCATATTTATGAAAATTTAGTAAATAGTGCAGTATTTTCTACTTTGCTAACAACTATGTCACATTTCAATAATAAATCCTGATTTATACAAGGAGTAAATCTGGATTTACACAAGTTGAAAGATAGACCGAGAGAGCTTGGATCTTTGGGTTTTAAGTAAGGGATAATAATAAAAATAATAAGTAAGGGATAATAACAAAAATAGTGATCAACATCTTCATTACCATAACCACACTAACCCATGGGAGAGTTATGTAAATTTACTCTGTAAAGGTCAGAATTGAGTAGTGTATATATGTGTCTATGTTTTGTATGTCGAATATTAAAGTGACGTTCGCCAATAACAGAACACGGTGATGACTTGATATTTGGATTTGTTAGAATTTTACTTTTGAAATATAAAGATTATGAGAATTTCGAATATCGTTATGGAGAGTGCCAAAGATAAATCAAAGATGGGAGAAAGGACTTATGAAATATTTGATTTATATTAGGAATTGGTGTGATGCATTGAGGCTTACGTAGACGATATGGAGATGCCTCACCTGTCTTTTACGGAAAAAGATTGGTTAAATTGATAATTTATAATTGAAAGCATTATGCATGATCTATTTTTTCTTCATTTTGCAAGAGTGTCTCAACCAGTTTCTGCTTAAAGTGACTCTCTAGAACAATAAATGGGTTCATCTGTAACGATTCATTCAGCTTTTAGTTGGATTGCTTTCTCTGTTTCCGACTATTCAATATAGCAATCACCTCAGACTTCAGAAGCATATGAATAGTATGTATAATTTGGCCAGAGGTGTTCCGCATAAAAGATCTAGTTGCGTGTAAACACAAATATGTATATGCGATCTGAATAATTATACCAATATGATCAGTCATTTGTGTAATCCGTTATGTGTGGAAAAAGACTCTGTAGAAGAGTGGTAAGAGAAGCATCATCAGCAAATAGTCTCACTAGCGAGTTTGAATTATTTGTTATATCATTGACATAAACCAGAAATAGTAAGGTCCTCGAACGAAACTTTGGGGAACGCCAGAAGTTAGTTGACGCTGTTTATACTTAATATTGAGAGAAAACTCCCAAGTAGCGTTTATTAAGTAGCTTTCTAGCCATGATAAAAGTTTACCGGTAGTTCCATATTTGTGAAGCTTACAATAAACAGTTTATACCATACTCTAGGACTGACATTACGAAACTTTATATACGTGCTTACGGTCGAAAAAAATATATATTTTGTGGCAAATTTGCAAACACGTTTTTCTTATAACTAATTTGATCTGGTCCAGCGGCGTTGTTATGGTCAATACTAGTTGTTACATCTATACTTTTTTGTCATGTATAATGAGGTCAGAAATAATAGTTTGATTTCCAACTTCAAAGTATGGTAACTGTTTATTATTATTGTTAAGCATGTAACAGATCACAAATACAAGTTGAGCAACTCACGCTTTTCACTTGCTGAGTAACTTACGGGATCGGTCATTAAGTCTACATTCATGTAATAGATTCAAGTTTCTTTGACGAATGGACTTGCTCTCTCACCATTTTCTATTAAAGCCAAAGTTTCGAGTATTAAAAATAATTGTTTCTTTAGTTGATATTTGCAAATCTTTAAATCCATTTCTCTGGTTTTTGTATTATTCATAATGATTTGGGCTTTTGGATCTGAGAGCTTTGTCCATAAGTCTATTCCTTTTTCATTTCTGACCTTTATTCTGATGCAACCATTTTTGATTATGGGACTTAATTGTAATACATCTTTAAAGATGACTTAGCAGAGTAGATGCAACTGTTTTGCATCACTGATTAAAAGTAATTCTATCATAAACAGTGGAGCCCAATTCGTTGTTCTGATAAGATTATGTTATCTATAAAAAATCTTGCTTCTTTCCAAATCCAAACATCTCTCTTAAAAGTATAATTGATATTGATATAGGTGTATCTATTACGACAAAATAGTGGCCTCATGATCTCTGATAGAACAGTCTCAAAAGGAATCACCTCTGAGTCAACCACACTGGTGCAGTTCCCTAGAATTACTGCATTTGGAGCGACCTTCTCGTTTGTGATATTCGACTAAGATGAGTAGTTTTGTTACGCAGGTTTTTCACTGTTAATACATCAGAGACAACAGGTACTAACGCATTTAGGAAATGTACGTTCCAATCACCGAGAAGAATAGTATGAGGTATTTAATCTAACGCAACACGAGACATTCGTTCAAGTCTGGACAAAATTAATCAATCCGAATGTTGAGAGCTATATATAGTACAAACAAGTATTTTCAGTGTTTTCATTAAGACTTCAACCCAAATGATTTCATCGCTTTGTAATTCAAGGAAGGTATTCTTGGGCGGGCGAATATTGATTCCATGAAATAAATTCGGATACCCGCAACTAAGATTTGATTCGTCAGATGGATATGGATCGCTATATCTGTCGATTCCGATAATCTCTTTAGTCATACTGAGATCTAGGTGAGTTTCTGTGAAGCAAATTATGTTCATGCCTTTTCCTAAGCTTAGAATTTTATAATCTTATTCAAGTTTTTTCTAATGCATCAATTATTAAGATAGTAAACAGAATGCTCCTTCAAACCAAGAATAGTATCAATATCATTTTGGCATGATATCGAAGAAAGACTAACAACTAACACGAAATAAACGTTAGCCAAATAACTCAAGGCCCTGTTCTAGTATTAAAATCTTGCTTGGGCTCCGATGGAAGAATGGTAGAGTTCTTGCCTTTACCGACCGTATAGACATCTCACATCCGTCCGCATGGGTTCGAGTCTCGGTCTCAGCTGATGTAGGTGTGTGAGAAAGCTTGACAGTTTTGCATGCGGGTGGGCGGTTGTTACCCGGTTTTCCCGCGTTCTTACATTAAAAGGTTTGCTGGTCGCTGTGTATATCATATTGTGCCCTTAAATATGGCGGTAAGGGCTATTTATTAATTCCCAGTTCAATACAGGTGGGTCGAATGTTGTTTTGATTTTGAAGAAATGACTAAATATAAAGGTAATAGTGATGTACCGTTTCTTTTAGTTAAGTAGCATGCACCATTTAGTAATGAATGTGTGAAAAATTAACTTATGATAAAAGCGATTTAGTACCCATTGTCCACACACTTTGATGCAGGGTTAAGCAATATGGAGTCTACATGAGGTGAAAATTAAATGCCAAAGACAGCTATGAATACTTCATTTAGTGGCAAGGATAGGTGGATTTTAAATAACATTTGGAGAAATTGAACATGAACAGCGTTTCTTGGCGAACTGTTTGCAAGTAAATAAATTCCAGTTAGTCTCGAACAATCCTCATAATAGTACCATTATTTCTTAAAAGCATCAAAAAGGAAGGAACTGTACCTTCATATATATGAATGAGCCATAGCGACATCAAAAGAAATATATGTCGCTATGTCTCATATATTTCTAGGTAAATATAAACATTTCTCAGTATCCGGAACAAGTCTGTATAGGCTGATTGAGACTTAATGCATCTGTAGGTTTAATTCACGAAGAGACAGCCATGTAGAGTTTTACAAACATGTTTTTTATGCTTATTTGTTTGTTTTGTCTATGCCTTTGAAAAAGACTCATTAAGAGTCGAAAGCGTTCAGGCTAATTAGATATCAGTTTTGCACTGTTCGTCGTCAGTTTATTGCATCAATCCCTGACACACGTGATCCCTTAGTGGATACAGTGCGTTCTTGAAAAAGCTGTTATTCGCCATATGATTTGCATTCTTTATATATATATATATATATATATATATATATATATATATATATATATATATATATATATATATATATATATATATATATATATATATATATATATATATATATATATATATATATATATATATATATATATATATATATATATGCATATGTATATGTTAATTCACGCCATCACCTTAGTTTGTATCGCAGTCAAGACTAGAGCCTCTGAAAATCGTATTAGACTGAAAACAACATTATTCGTTCCAAGATCTGGATAGTAATCTACAATCTTCTCAATCTCAATATGAACTCTTAAAGAATATCATCATTTCCTACGAATTGTTTTCTTCCATGACTAAGGTTGTTTTTCAACTTGTAGTGCTATGTGTACATTTGCCATTTAGATAACTTAACATTATAAATCTACCTAGATAGGTTTTGATAATCTAATTCTTTGTTTAAAAACTAACAATACTAAGTCATCGTCAATAATTGTCTTAAATGTAAATGACAGATCTCGTTGCCGTTTTAAGGCATAGGCACGTGCCTAGGGCCCTGCGGCGGCCCAAAAATAAAACTTCGGTGTCGGTTTTGTTAGCAGTTTAGTACTATACTAATAAATTTAACAAAATGACATACATGCACATGGAAATGCAATGCAATACTATATATCTGAGACTGAGAGATTGAGGCGCAATTCTCGTTACTTTTAAGGTTAGAGTTTGTGCCTAAGGCCCCCAAACTTCTTAAAACGGCTCTGACAGATCTTACGGATATTTCCGATATTTATTGTCATCTGCACATGAGAAGTTGTAGGAAAAAAACAATTAATTTGTCCTTAACCTTTCGTGTTTAGTACGCACAATGAAAATATAGAATATTTTGAAATTTTGCAAATGTCCCTGATTGGAATTCAGGGTTATCAAAAAGCTGATCGCTCCCATCAGCTCACCGGCGGAGGCGACAGAAAAAGACACCATTCTTTCTGCCTTTGGATGCGTCGTGGTTATGATATTACATTTGCAAAAATATCGTGCTGCATGTGGATCATATAAACAACTAACTTTTTGTTTGAGGGAATTTACCATTATGCCCCTATTGATTTTGTGTGTGTATATTATATATATATATATATATATATATATATATATATATATATATATATATATATATATATATATATATATATATATATATATATATACACACACATGCATACATACATACATACATGCATACATACATACATACATACATACATACATACATACATACATACATACATACATACATACATACATACATACATACATACATACATACATACATACATACATACATACATACATACATACATACATACATACATACATACATACATACATGCATACATACATAACCGCTTTGGTGGCATAGTGGATAGAGTGTCCGCCTCGGATGCTGGAGGTCGTTAGTTCGATCCCTGGTCGAGTCATACCAAAGACTTACGAAAATGGTACTAACAGCTGCCTCGCTTGACGCAAGGCATTAAGAGGTTCGTGTTAGGACTGGTCAGCCTGGTTTCAGGATAATCTGACTGGGTGGGACATCATGCTACATATCTGCGGCATGATGCCCCAGTGATAGACATCAATATAAACTGCCACACTGCAGGCGTCGTAGCGATATGACTGAAACTTTTTTAAAGCTACGTTAAAAGTCATAAACACCACCACATAATACATACATACATACATACATACATACATACATACATACATACATACATACATACATACATACATACATACATACATACATACATACATACATACATACATACATACATACATACATACATACATACATACAATGACAACAGACCGGCATGACTGCACAGTGTCAAATGGTAATTCAATTATTGTGTCAGAGAAATTCTGAACCTATTAGTAAGTTGAATTATATTTATATATATTCAAGTCTCTCTGAAGATATTTTAAACAAATTATGAACAAACAAAGAATTCTTAATCATGACGTCATTACATTCAGAAATATAGCCAGGGTCCGAAGGTCATTTCATGTCAAAGTAATCTTTGGTCTTTTTGTTCATAACTGATCATGCTATTTTATGAAACGAATAATAAATAAACACTTTAAATTCAATATGTTACTATATAAGCAATTGGTTTGCATCTCGTGCTGAATTTAACATAAATATAAATATCAAAGTCTGATGAAATGTAATATCTGCTTTGAGAATCGAAATCATTTGATTATTTCGATTGTACGGGTAGAAGGATAATATTATATATATATATATATATATATATATATATATATATATATATATATATATATATATATATATATATATATATATATATATATATATATATATATATGTATGTGTGTGTGTGTGTTTTCATGTTGATTTATTTGTTGCCAACTATTTTGGACTCATTTTCCCGTGTGCGATATTTTGCATTTTATACTTATAGATTTCAACAAAATACCACTTACGTCGTGTGCTATATTATTCTCTGACGGCAGACATCTGTTTAGGTTTGGTTTTGTCTTACCACGCTGCTACATGGGACAAAATTCATTGTTTATTGTTACAGTGGGGATATCCTCAGAAGTATTTGAAACTTTAATTATACTGGACACTATCCTGAGATTTCAGCTTCATATGATTTGATGTAATATCAACTTATAGACGTGGCATCTGTTTTAGCTCATATTACGTTGACTCCAGCCAATTGCACTGTAATACGTGAGAGAGAGAGAGAGAGAGAGAGAGAGAGAGAGAGAGAGAGAGAGAGAGAGAGAGAGAGAGAGAGAGAGAGAGAGAGAGAGAGAGAGAGAGAGAGAAGTTTATACAGAAATGAATCAACCAAAACCACGGAACTTTTGATGTGTACTTCTGCAATATATTGAGCTCAGTTTAGATCACACTGCAAGTTAAATTGCACAAAGGTTGTAAAAGTATGCATGACATTTTGTGTTCGCTTCGCTCCAATTAAGGCATTCACTTAAATCAGTTAGGTTTAACGTTTGTTCATTGCCACAATTGTATCATTTTATTTTCTTCCTTTAAATAATGCAAGATTTTAATTAGCACGGTAGAAGATTTATGCTCAAAATATCGATATTTTTATAATAATATCACCTACTGTTTTAAATATTATACTTTGCTAGTGCTTTATATATTTGGGATATTTTATTCTACACGTTGTCGTATCCCAAAGATTAAGTTGGCTGATAAAATGAAACTCGCCAGAATTCTCATGATTGTAACAATACTTGGAAAGCCATTAAGCTGGTGACCACAATAAAAAATGCTTGAAAGACATGTAACTCTTAATTATTGGAAAGTCCAATCCAGTACACCATTTTAATACTGTAAAACGCATGCATTTGGCCGTTGTTTTATTGTAGAACAAAAATGTCAGCGCAACAAAAATTCAATATATAAATGTAACAAGACATAAATTACCAAACGGCATAAGATATGTGCATCAAAGGTAATCTCATGCAATAATTCCGTTTTAGAACGCCCCCCCCCATGTTTTGTCTCGTAGATATATACCCGCCATACAGTCCATGCATACTGACCATAACAGAGCATGAATAAATTAATATTTCAACAGACCTTTTCTCTTACATTTGACTCACAGACAGAATTGCAAAATACAATTTTGATTTCTTTTTATTGCCACAGTATTTGAGAACTTAAGCAAAAATATTTATTCAACCTTGGATTTGTCACCATTATTCGGAAAGCTGAAAGCCGATAACAAACACGGATATAATCAAAGGTGCCAATTTGACGAGCTGAAACCTATAGGCACACAAATTTCTATTGAGAACAAAATCAATGAGTGGACATATACCAGTACAAGAACGCCTTTGTATTCAGATTAAGCCTTCAAAGATAACATATCTAGTAAACAATGTAATGAAGAAATGTCTATTTTTCTTGAGCAAATATACATGCTTTGTACCTTAAGTTTTTTAAAATCCAGAAAATGATCATTTTCTTTTATCTAGATAAGAACTTACTGTGTCGTGCAATAATATGCAGTCACATGAAATGTCCAATATCATTGTAAATAAACTTAACAAACGGTAAATTGAAAAGATTAAAGAGAACAAAATCTACTTGTGTTTGTCTAATGTCCGGTTAGGACATTTGTACCAGCCCATTCAGGCTGCTAATTGCTCAATCCCGATACTGTTTAAATATTGAAAAACAAGTACGAGAGAGAGAGAGAGAGAGAGAGAGAGAGAGAGAGAGAGAGAGAGAGAGAGAGAGAGAGAGAGGTTGTCATTTTTTTTGTTGGTTACGCTGTTGCATAGTGTAGACAGTACTAAAAACAGTTGTGGATAGCTTAGAATGTGTTTTAATACTACATGATAATGCACATTCTTGTCTTTGCAGTAATCAATGTAACTCCCTTACACAAACTTTAATCTGGGGAACTATTTTGATAAAATTACTGTAGGACGAAACACATAAAATATGAATCTGCTTGAAAAATAAGGTTATTAAAATCATTGCTACGTTTGTTATCAAATTAGATTTTGGATCATACATCTTCTGAATGTTTTTAATTGCAAATACATACAATAATTTTGTTGATAGAAGAAATATATTAAACAGAATACGAAACTAAATAATGTACTAGAAGAATATGAATTTAAGATATTTCGGCGAAAGACAAAAAGCTGGTAATAAACGCATGGCTATTTCTCTCGTATCTTTATCTTATAGATTTATTGTAATGATTGATAGCTTAAATTTATGTTTAAAATTATTGATTATGAACACATGTATTTTCTATTTGAGGATATCGCATTTTTCTTTAAATTCAGTTGCCCCATATATGACAATGCTGTTTTGCAAACATCAAGAACTACATATACCATGTAAATAATTTCCCGTGTAACTATTTCAGTTTAACTATTAATTTAATATATTTTAATGACACTGAGTCAAGACAAAGAAAAAAGTATTTAATAGCAAATTATTAGCAGTTTTCAAATAACTGTAACAAGTCAGAGATCTTACATAATTAACGTCTGTTAATAATTGAAGCACGACTGCATTAGATATTCAAAGTCACGTGTAATAAAATTAAAATCCATTGTATCATGTAAGTGAGTAGAATGCTAATCTCGAGTGCAAATATAAATATACTTTTTTAATTTATACTTCGGAATAAATTTCTGGGGCATTATGAATCTGTCTCATTTCACATAATTTCGTTTTATTATTCTTGCTTGACTTGAATATCCACTGTCAAGGATTTGATACCATTTTGAAATAAATCTTATCACTGATGAATTTCCATCTTAAAATTATAAAAATGGAAAATAACATTTACTTGAAATCAAAACAAAGTTTCTAAACGATGCAAAAAATGCAACTGTCAGACGTCTAGAGATATTCATTGTCTCTACTGTAATCAATTCTAATATTTTTTAACAGTTTCAAAGCAGCAACATATTTAATACATTATACAGAAGACAGAGAATTTCTGTCTGGATTATATTTAAGAACAGTATTCAAAACAAAACGTTCTTGTTTCCTGCATTTTTAGGTCTAGTGATAAAAATAATAATAATAATAATAATAATAATAATAATAATAATAATAATAATAATAATAATAATAATAATAATAATAATAATAATAATAATAATAATAATGATGATGATGATGATGATGATGATGATGATGATGAAGAAGAAGAAGAAGAAGAAGAAGAAGAAGAAGACGAAGAAGAAGAAGAAGAAGAAGAAGAAGAAGAAGAAGAAGAAGAAGAAGAAGAAGAAGAAGAAGAAGAAGAAGAAGAAGAAGAAGAAGAAGGAAACGAAAAAGAAACACGATCATCATCACAAAACATAGTCTACTATAATTTGGTTTGCTCAGGGTATCTCGTTGCTATTATTATTATTATTATTATTATTATTATTATTATTATTATTATTATTATTATTATTATTATTATCATCATCATCATCATCATCATTGTTAATATTGCCATTATTATTATTATTTTTATTATCATCATCATTGTTAATATTGCCATTATTATTATTATCATTATTATTATTATTATTATTATTATTATTATTATTATTATTATTATTATTATTATTATTATTATTATTATTATTATTATTATTATTATTATTATTATTATTATTATTATTATTTTATTATTATTATTATTATTATTATTGTCGTTGTTGTTGCTGCTACTACTGTTATTGATGTTATTACTGTTGCTGCTGTTCATAAAAATATTTTTCCGTATGTAGTTATTGTCCTGCTGCGACTGGAAAAGTAAAATACCATTTATTATGAAAGTTTTCTTGGCGTAAAATCAGTTTTGTTGAAACCCGAATATAACTGATATATTAATAGTCAGTTTGATGCCCAATATTATTAGTCCAACATAAAACTAATATTCGATGGACACTTACCGGTATGTTACATGTCCTTGTGAGAAAAACGCCCGTGACTCTATTAAACATCAAAGTCGCGTGTCTTTAATCCATATACACAAAATATAAGAAAATATATGTTAATAAAAAGAAGTTTTGGGCACTAGTAACAACTTACATAATTAATATCTTCCTCGCCATATATTCTTAGTGGACATAATACCACGACACAGCTGAACAAAATGCGCATGTGCTAAAACAGGGTTTGGTATAATGTTAGTGCGACTATTGATTTTTGTTATCAAAATGTTAGTCACAACCCACACGATGAAGCGACTTTGTTGATAGGTATTGTCTCTGACGATACCATGAAATTTGTATCAAAAACGTTTTAAAGACTTAGATTCTCACATTCTTTTTCTAATATTGCTGCTTTGTCTACTTCCTTTTCTTTTCCTGCTGCTGTGATTCTTGCGTTTTTCAGTATTGCCTTTACATTTGCCTTGTGCTGACAATGGCATTAAACACTACAACTACTTCAACTACACAGTCATTACTACCAAATTCATTGCAACACCACTACTATCACAGAATTGCTAAAAAAAACAACAATCAACATGCACTTCTACTGCTGCTACAACTACAGAGTAAAGAGACCAAAACTGAAAATGAAAATAACTTGTCTATTTTCAGTTTACATCAATGGACTTTACCATTATGGTATGTAAAATTATATTAAAATTACAGACAGATTTGACCATATTGGTTGGTTTCCCATTATCTCGCTGTAGGAAATGATAATTAATTGTTATTTTAATCCATTAGAAAGGAATATACACACCGAATGAAAAAGCGAAGTAATTATTTTTCTACTCTGATTAAATTTATGTATAATTTTTTCATGTTTATCATAATAAAAATGTAAAGATATTTAAACGTGTGTCATTCTTATTACACTCTAGATGCCTGCTTTGCGAATGATTTGTGTTGAAAATAAAGAAGCAAACATTTCTTTTCTGCAAACGGCAATGAGATTATCGAATGACAGTTTCAGATAATCTACCAAATGCTCTCTTGCAGTCAAAACAATTCTGACATAACATATATCAAATAATTCGTCACTGGAGAGGTTTTATATTTTAATTAACTGTCCTGTGGCCACATGTTGAGATACAAATAAATTCCTCAATAATTCTTTTACAAATAATGAAGTCAAATATTTTCTGGCCTATGAACTAAACGGTAACAGACGATGGTGTTTGCAATGCAATGTTTATTTGAAGAGTAGTTTGAAAATTAAGTTATACTTGGATGCATGAGCTAACAGAGGAATCAATCGAACCAGTTAATAAACGTCCTAGATGAAACGATGTCATCGACGTCACATTGAGACGAAGTATCGACATCTTGTACATTTCAAGTTTATTGTACGTTGCCTATCTCCAGTGTTTCAGCTTCAGACCAAACGTCCTTTCGTTGCTGTGATGCCACTTTAACTCTCCAGGATATTAAGCAAATATTTAAGGATCTAGGGTTGTCTTCGTTCAACAACATTTTTTTTATTTATTTTAGGTTTTTTTGTATACTTACAGCTTTATCTTTCACAATTAAAAATCAATATTTAACACTTCATCTATATTGGTCATACCGTATATTCTGACTTGATCATTTACAGATAGTATGTCAGCGTTACAATTGCACGATGGGCTCCCAGAGGAAACTGATTTTTGTACCTCTACAATTTTGTTTTCATCCTAGAGTTGGAGCGTGTGAGGGTTAGAATCCGTTTATACAAGATGCATTGTTTCTTACGGGTCCCTCACATACAATCGCCGGAAAAGTCAGTTCACGATGTCACCTTTGCGTCGATAGTAGCCAACTTTAGCTGTTCAATTTGCAATTCAGTCATATGTGCCGTCGATTGCAGCAAATATCAGTTGTTTTAAATTTGTTAAACAATCAATATAAAACGTTCACCTCTCTCTCTCTTTATATATATATATATATATATATATATATATATATATATATATATATATATATATATATATATATATATATATATATATAAGTGTGCAACATACTTCACGTTGATATTATGCTTCTTTAAGCCCAAGATATTATGAAATAAATGGATAAGATCTATACATTTATTTATAATTACGTCATTGACAAACTCATGAAATGATATGCATTTTCATGACAATCTCATATGTATATCGGGATATGCAAGATTTATGAGTGTCTAATGAAAACTAAATGAGTGAAATACCCTGCTTTGAAATGGCTTCCCTGCAATATTGGAAAATAGGTTAATCTGCTTAGGTACTAGAACTCATTAATGTTGGAAAGAAGAGGTTTAGGTAGCGCTCTATAGTAATTATGTTTTTATGAAATAGACATTTTAAAGGGGAAGTTGTTTGCATTGTCAACCTACACAACGGAGAGAATTTAGGCATAAGTGTATGCTGCTTTCATGTACTGTGACTGCAATTTCTTTACGTGTGATAATTATGGAAAATATGCACAACGTAAAGCAGACAGTTCATATGTTGGCTGCTTTCATGTGCTCGAAAAATTAGTTTGAACTAATCCGCAGTACACCGAATTGGGAAAACCAATTTTGCAAGATTAGACGATCCCAGCTTCTCAAAGGGCTATGAAGCAATTATAAAAGATATGAAATGTAAAAAGTTACTGGCCATTTTTTTTTTTCATTTTACGTTTGAAGTCCGCGAAAGTGAAAAAGATCAAGCGTAAAAAGAAGTCTTCTCAGAGGTATTCATATTAAGAAAGGCAAAGCTGTATACCCTATAACCCAAATTTTTTCCATTAATCACATGTCACAATAACGGGAATTCAAAGTTAATTTTAAAAAATCAGATGTACAATGTCTGTCTTAAATAATCAGGATTACTAGTGAGTAAAACATCCAATAATTAGTTTACTTTGATAATTAAACCATATGCAAAGTGCGAAACTGTAGAGCGGAACCTTATTCTGCTCTTTTCACGTATATTAGGGCTGCGAAAGCTTTGTCTAATTTAACGTACAGTTTAATATTTACCAACAGCATGAAAAAGATACTAAATGATTGCAAGTGATGCAGTCAAACTCTGTTTTTTGTTTAAAATACATTTCTTTTAACGCACAACCAGCAAATAAGGAAGATATTTTGATTAATAACAAACGTTTAATATAATTACAATTTATGGCAAAACCATATCAACAATTATGTCGCTGTCCTAGTCATACATATGCGACGTCTAGAGGACAGGCTAAGAGAGATAATTATGGAATACTATATCATACTATATAAATGGTTCTGATGCAAATCTAGTATGACCTCTAAGCCCGGTTTCAAATGCAGGTTGGTCAATTTTCACGCAATTTATAAGAAGAAAAGTTCGAGATGAAGGCAACAATAATTTTAGTAAATGATCAAGATCTTTTCTTAAATATAACCACAACTGTTGAATATTGCTACAACTGCTAAAATATAGTCACAAATACTAAATATAGTCACAACTACTAAATATAGTCACAACTACTAAATATAGCCACAACTAGTAAATATTGTCACAACTGCTAAATATAGTCACAACTACTAAGATAGTCACACATACTAAATATAGTAAAAAGATAAATACCGGCAAGGACAGAGAAGGTTATTATTATTATTATTATTATTATTATTATTATTATTATTATTATTATTATTATTATTATTATTATTATTATTATTATTATTATTATTATTATTATTATTATTATTATTATTATTGAGACTTTGAATGGATACAAATGATGTCACTCTGCCCTAGAGTATAGCCAATTTTATTAAAATAACGAAAAGTAATAAGCACCGCTTCAAAACCTTCTTAGTCTATTTTTGGAGGGTTATAACAAAATGCATTATAGATTTTATAACTTTATATTTGCATAAATCATTCTGATCCAATAAAAGCTATAATAATCGTTAGTAAAATTGTAAAAAAAAATGGCGAGGTCTTCATACAAATAGTTTGGCCAATTTTCCAGCATTTTTTGACATCTGCCATACGGCATTAGTTTTTTTTATGTTACTGTATTTCAATAGAGCGATCAATAACCACTGTGACATCTTGTTACGTGACACCATTATAAAGTAAACGTTAATACTCTATTACATATTGTCGATGACTTAGTGTGAAAATGAGTGTGAAAGCCTCTTAGATATTTATATATTTGACATTAAAGTAAAATCTAAAAAGTTGCAATAACTTGCCATTGCAAAACCACATGCGTTTCCCCATGGATGCACATGGGACGTTTGGTCAGGACGTATGTGATGTGATGTGATGTGATGTGATGTGATGTGATGTGATGTGATGTGATGTGATGTGATGTGATGTGATGTGATGTGATGTGATGTGATGTGATGTGATGTGATGTGATGTGATGTGATGTGATGTGATGTGATTATGATTCTTAACGTAGCTTTAACAATATTTCAGTCATATCCTTATGATGTATGCAATGTGGTAGTTTATAGTGATGTCTAACACTGGGGCATCATGCCGCAGACAGGGGCATCATGCCGCAGACATTTAGCATAATGTCCCACCCAGTCACAATGTCCTGACACCAGACCGACCAGTCGTAACACTAACCTCTTAATGATGAGCACCAAGCGAGGAAGCTGTTAGTACCATTTTTGTAAGTCTTTGATCTGATTCGACCGGGAATCTAACCAACGACATCCCGTATTTGAGGCAGACGCTTTAACCACTAGGCCACCGGAGCGGTTCAGGACGTATTTGAGACTGAGTATAAATGAAATTATTGTGCATTTGAACTTTGACCCATCCGCAGGGACCTTAGACGCAGAAGTCAATAATGACAGACCTCTCGCATATCTCTACGGGGAAACTAATGGGGAATATTTTTCTGCCATTTATGACGAGACAGTTATCTTGAAAGCAGTGGCTGAAACACACCTCAGTTTGATTGGTTTGGCGATTCGCTACATATTTTACGACAGAAAAGGTAAAAAGGTAAAAAGACTAACAATTGAGACTTTGTCTCCTTTTGATTTCATATTAGCCATGTGAAGAAAAGTAGTTCAAAATATAGTTCTCAATGGCTGCGAATTACATCTCGGGATTCTATCTCGACGGAATGGTCAAAGACGGTCCGATTGACGGAAAATATAAAATACAAAGTTTCATGTAATAATAAATAGCACTTGAGGAAGACATGTGATAATGGACAGACGGAAGGTATATCACAATATACCTACTCCTTTATAGAAATATCTAAAAATAATATGTAATAATGTAATAAGGAATCAAACGATATCATGATATTTTTTCTTGACATGAACACAAAACAAGTAAATCGTATGTAACTGATGTAAAAAAATTAATTCACTCATAAGACAGTCGAAGATTTTGATGTCTTTGATTTTCAAAATTAGTTACTCATCCTGGCCACATCACATCACTTCGAAAAGAGACCTCCAATAGTAAGTAATAAACATCATCGAGAATGAATTAATGTCTTCGCCATCAAAAAGAAACCATGTTGTCAGAGAACTAACGTCATTTTAATGTCATCCTATTGAACGATACGTGTGTAATACAGAAAACAACTTTAATATAGAAACGTGAGTTAGCATTTTTCCAGAAGCACAAGCTGGAGGAAGACTTCTCTCTTTTCAAGCAATGATAAATGTTCTTTGTCTGATTTTCTTCTCTCTTCGCTGAAAATGTATGGCATCTACAGCTTTGTTTCTGCAGTTAGCGTCTGACAACGGTAGAATAAACTTAGTACTTAGTTGATAGGCAGTGTCCATCAACGTATGGGCACTGTACAAAAAGTACCATTGCAAGCTTCGGTTTCCAATAACACAGGTACTTCGGTACAGCGCTCTACCTACCTAAAATAAAATTAAGTATGACTTGGTCGCTGTGTGATAATGTTGAATTCATTTAGAATTTCAGTCCTTGGAGTACGAATTGAAAACTTGCCTATTAGTCCGATAACGTCAATAGGGTTTGTATGAAATGGTACTCGATACTATATATACAGGTGATAATGGAGGCTGAGTCATCTGGAAACTATCCAGTTAAGACATCTCTGACGAAAAAGACTGTTATCCTACGATACAATATTGTCAACAGTAGACAAAAATGTTTATATCGTTAAACATTTCTTTAAATTATTGACATTTTCCGTGCGGTAATTTTGTAGTCTAATATAATGGTATATTCGTCTCGGTAAACTCCTAAAATGATAATAATAAATAACTACATAATTTTACAAATTAAAAAGCCGAAAATTCAAACATCTTAGGAAGGTAAACAGGAAAATGAACATCAATAAAAATGTAATATTAGAAAGAAGAACGATTTTATTTCTTCTTCTTCTTCTTCTTCTTCTTCTTCTTCTTCTTCTTCTTCTTCTTCTTCTTCTTCTTCTTCTTCTTCTTCTTCTTCTTCTTCTTCTTCTTCTTCTTCTTCTTCTTCTTCTTCCTCTTCTTCTTCTTCTTCTTCTTCTTCTTCTTCTTCTTCTTCTTCTTCTTCTTCTTCTTCTTCTTCATTATTATTATTATAAAATTATTATTATTATTATTATTATTATTATTATTATTATTATTATTATTATTATTATTTTCAACATCGATATGTATCCAAAGAGTCTTACAGATTTAGTTTAGAACAATATCTTTCAGCAATGATGATTCTCTTCCAGAAACATAACACGCTTTTATTATGATGTTATAAATTAAATTGACAAATCTGGGCCTGAAAAGGATTCGATTTTGCTGAGGAAAATGGCTCCCACTGATCAGTCTCAAATTCAACTTGAGCAGATAAATATCTTAAAGTCAAACGGTGCATGTACATTATGAAAGCGTCTACATATGTAAAATTAACTGCAAGCTTCATTACATTTTCCGTTCATAACTCTTTAAGAAAATTCGACAGAACTGCAGGCACCGTTTAACACAAATATACAAAGAAAAACAAAATGGTTGCTTCTTCGAGATCATTAATAATATTTTTTGTTACATGTCCCGAACGTAACAATGCAAGTTTTTGTCTTTTACATTATTCCACTACCTATAAAACATTTCATTAAATCGTTGTCATATCATGTCCACCAGGGGTGCCCAACATGATGTTTTAATTTTGCTTGAATGGGTATGTATGTATGTATGTATGTATGTATGTATGTATGTATGTATGTATGTATGTATGTATGTATGTATGTATGTATGTATGTATGAATGTATGTATGTATGTATGTATGTATGTATGTATGTATGTATGTATGTATGTATGTATGTATGTATGTATGTATGTATGTATGTATGTATGTATAAGAAATTGGTAACGTTTCAAACCTCATTTTATTGAAGGCGTAACATTCGGTGTATATAACAAATGTATAGATCCGTAATACATCTTTACAATAAAATTTATTTCTCAGAGCAAACATTCCCTTACTGTCTGGTGGAGAAAACCTTACGGGGTAAGCAAAAAATCAGTAAAATGATTTACATCATCCTTTATTTAAGCTAATATTAATGATGCAGTCTCTCTTATTCTGCACAAATGAAAATTTCTGAAACAATTTATTTACAGTATACAGCTAATATTTACGATCCGCAAATAATAATAATAATAATAATAATAATAATAATAATAATAATAATAATAATAATAATAATAATAATAATAATAATAATAATAATAACGAGGACTTTATATAGCGCATAATCTACAACATTTAACAACACTTAGAAAAAAAACAATATGATTACAAAAATAGAAACTAACACTACAAAATTAAAAACAGAAAAACTTGCTGTAAATATTTAAGGTAAGGATAGGTTATAAGGATACATTATTAGATCTTTATGACTGTTCTTGCAAAATGTATAGGCAGATATGTGTCTATGCGATTTGTTGGAAGTAATCGCTGAAACAAGCAACATAGAATACACTGATTTGCCGGGCATTATGCGATAGTAGATCAGGATCTATTTTATTTGCAGTCGGATCCGACATAATCACGAGTATATGTGGTACATGGCTTCTCCATAATGACAAATTCCTGATATTCATTACAAATATTGGATATATGAGAGTCTAAAGGTGCATAATAAATTACATTATATATATTATATATTATATATTATATATATATATATATATATATATATATATATATATATATATATATATATATATATATATATATATATATAATATTATATTATTTATTATATTATATTATATATATATATATATTATATTATTATATTATATATATATATATATATATATATATATATATATATATATATATATATATATATATATATATATATATATATATATATATATATATATATATATATATATATGTAACTCAACCACACTTTCAAACTTGCAAAAACATAAATTTTGTTACCAGCCTCCGAGGACAATCTAACTGCCATTGTTTATTTGCAATGTGCAGAGGTGGTCCTAAGGTTTAATTTTTTTGTCACCTTTCAACCACATTTTCCAACTGCAATTTGTTTCTAATGGAAGATGATACCCTGAATATGACCAAACTAAATTTTGTAAAATGTTTAGAAAATAGTACATCATTACAAAAATAAAACCCGAGTTAAATAGATTCACATATACTTCTGTTATTTAACCCTTAATACTTGCTAATCATCACAGTCACTTGAAAATGCTCAGGTGTCCAGCTAAAGCATACAGTGCCAGTACATGCTTTTAAAATTATCAAAATGCCTTGATGCTGAGAAATCTATAAGTGTTCACAACATATCTCTTCAAAATATATTCTCCAGAATTATAATCAGAAATTGGCATCTCTGAAATAATTGCACTGAACAAGTGAAATTTCCGGATAGTCCCAAAAAGACACCGTTAATCCCCTCCCCCACATGACAATAAATATTATCTCTGTGGAAAGGGTTAGTATCACTTAGCATTTAGTAAACATTTCCAAATCAGCTCCAATTATGTTTCATTTATATGGTTCATCGTATTTTGTATCCGTCTTTAGACCAGGGCATGGAGGTCAAGCCATATTACTGAGATTGGTGGACGAGTAAATGGAAACGGTATGGACAATGACTCTAATGTGGGAGCAATCCTAATGCAAATGGCTAAGGACATAGACATTACTCCGCAGAGCCTTATTGTCAAACAGTTGAAGGGGTACAATAAAGAATAAAATCAAACTAACAAGTTTTAATTATTTAAAGTCTAATTCCCTAATCGAACGCGACGCGTTGAAACGGGTCTCTGCATAATAACTAGGACAAAATCTCTGCAAGGGTACCGCAAAATTCAATATGTTAATCTATCAGATATAATTTTTTTTAAAAATGACATTTTCTCCTCAGCCAACCAACACATTATAATTAAGCCTATGACAACGCCCCCTCTGACAGCCATTGGGATCTAGCTAATCTTCAAAACTGGTTGGTTTGCTGACATGGCAGACAACCCAATCCACATTAATTCCAAGCCATTTTTCTTCTCTGAAAATGTATAGTCTTTCATTTTGTAAAATCTTTAAGTGCTCCGTTCGGGCTAGGTGAAAATTATTGAGGCAGATTTTGACTTTCTTTTAAATTTAAAAATGACATCTAAAATCGGTCAGAAAGCAGCCAGACAGTCAACAGTCTTGCAGCATATCAAAAACTGCTTGTACACTAATATTAACATAATGCTATTCAAATGTCGTATAAGGTCAAGTGTTATAATTTGTCTCTTATCTGACATTTCTGTAACACTCACAATTATGATAAAATAAAACAAATACAGCATAAGGCACTACAAATGGTTGTGACGATTAAAACAACCCTCATATCATTCTCTCATAAGAAAAGCAAATATTTAAACTTTACATGTTATTAGAGAATAGGACGCATCGGCATAATAATGCTATTTTCTACTCAGCAAGTCACATAATTGCTTAAAAGTTTTCTAGTAGCAGTGAACGAATCCATCTACATTTTCAGACATCAACATTAGGCCACAATGGCAAGCGTTCAGATTACAAGATAGGATAATCAGTGTTTTACATGTGTGGCAAATGAGTCTTCAGATCACATTGTAGGATAATCGGTGTTTTAAATAAGTGACAGATGAGTCTTCAGATCACAAGGTAGGATGATCAGTGTTTTAAATGAGTGACAGATGAGTCTTCAGATCACAAGGTAGGATAATCAGTGTTTTAAATGAGTGACAGATGAGTCTTCAGATCACATTGTAGGATAATCGGTGTTTTAAATGAGTGACAGATGAGTCTTCAGATCACAAGGTAGGATATCAGTGTTTACATGTGTGGCAGATGAGTCTTCAGATTACAAGGTAGGATATCAGTGTTTACATGTGTGGCAGATGAGTCTTCAAATCACAAGGTAGGATGATCAGTGTTTTAAATGAGTGACAGATGAGTCTTCAGATCACAAGGTAGGATAATCGATGTTTTAAATGAGTGACAGATGAGTCTTCAGATCATAAGGTAGGATAATCAGTGTTTTACATGTGTGGCAGATGAGTCTTCAAATCACAAGGTAGGATGATCAGTGTTTTAAATGTGTGACAGATGAGTCTTCAGATCACAATGTAGGATAATCAGTGTTTTACATGTGTGGCAGATGAGTCTCTTGAATAACAATCTATATCATATTCAACAAATTAAGCAGACTGACTCAATTGTGGGTAAGGACTCGATGTAAATGAGATCTATGACTCATTCATTTAGCGGTCAAAGCCAGTGAGTTGCGGGTTTAAATATCGTTACTAAATTCTTTTTGTCTCAGGTCAAGCTCCCTTGCTTATTTTGTTGACTCTTCCTTATTTTTTTATATTGCGTTGCATTCATTTCCATATATTTTAAATTATTAATGTGGTCTTTGTGCGTGCACTACACTAGCAAACTTGTCCAATTAAAATCTAAATGGTTTTTCATGTACGCAATCTGTGATATAGCATGGATGTACATACGTTTATCATTAAGTGTATATATATATATATATATATATATATATATATATATATATATATATATATATATATATATATATATTCTAAATAATTGCTTTGAGTTACTATTTGTATTTTAATGTATTTGATTTGTATTGTTTTGTTATTTAAATGTATATACCATTGTTATGCATTTCCGTTTTAATATGTCACAATTTTCGGATTTATTTTGGTCATTATTTTTAACCAATCTAGAGATATAGCTTTATGTTACCCAGGAGACCGATAATCATCAACGTATCTTGTATTTTATATTGTTTGAGTACTATATCACCATAGCAAAATTTGGAAATGATTCAGTCCAATAACACACAATTGATCAATAGTTATATTTACAGAAGACTTTCTTCAAAAAGAAACGTACTCCGTGGATAAAATCGGATTGAAATTTACCTAGTGGATACTAATCGGACTGGAATGTACTCAGCGGATAATAATCGGACCGAAATATACCTAGTGGATACTAATTGGACTGGAATATACTCGGTGGATAATAATCGGATTAGAATGTACTCGGTGGACAATAATCGGATTGAAATGTACACAGCGAATACTAAGCGGTCTGAAATGTACTCAATGGATAATAAGTGGACTGATACATAATAAATTAAACAATTATTTGCGGTAAGGAGGGATTTATTGTTTAATAAAATTGGAATGATCTCGACTATATCTTTTAGAAAGATTTTAGTAAGAAAATGTCACCAGTGCATAATGACCAGAACGAGGCAATACAATTATATGTAATAAAGAGCAAGACTTGCAAGAAAAGTAAGAAATGAAATATATAATATGAAAAGTTGATTACCTGTTATGCGAAAAGAATTATCGTTTAATAATATCCTAAATAATTATATTTCGGACGCTCTGTCATTCGTATGAGCAATACTAGTGTTAGGAACATCAACTAATTTTATTTCAATACAGATAAACTATGTTAAATTTTAGCATCGTGTACTTTATGCGCAGATCTTGAAACACTGTTTGGTTTTTCTTGTTCTTTGTTGAATTAATTTGAACATTTTCCAAATTGTCTCCTAAGTTGAACTTTACTTGAATGTTTTTTTTCCTATGAAGTCATCTTTATAATTTTGATTTAATCTACAATAAATGATTACATCGGACAATTATTAGGAAAATCTATCAGGTCTAGCAATTACAAAGATTTAAGTCATCCTTTTTAAACGTTTTAATTTCTCAATAAATCTGCTCAGTTTCAGTTATTCCTCTACAATTTCTGGATTAGCAACACTAACTTGCTTATAGACGACAATTCGCGAAGCGCCATCGCCCCAACGAATCAAGCGTTGGTCTAAAGAGGCAACGTTACTTGATGTAAATCACACCGATTTTGTCAATGCGACTTTGCATTGCATCGCTATTTAAGAAGCTGAAATATAGCTGAAGGAGAAGAAGACATTGAAATTCGAACATCCGTCATAAGTATATGATGTTGTTGTGGTAGTCATGCAAGTTCAACAAAAGTTAATAAAATGGCAGCGGTTTGTAACAGCAAAGTCTTCATGTTTAGATATACAAAATGAGATAAAAAAAAATTGAAAGGACTATTAAAAACTTCTGGTAATCTTTTCATAACGAACGTTATACAAACATCTACATATAGACAGTGTAAGAAGAGATCAAACGGGTGGGATAAAATCTCATCAACTAGTGCAATAAAGAGAAAAGCCTGGTGATTCTATTTCATAAAAGCATAAACAATGAAGGTTTATCAAGTATACATGATCTTATTGCCACTAAAATACGTAACTTAAGAGAAAGTTCAGATCTAGATGCACAAAAAGGAACACAACCTAAATATTCCATTAAACCTAACACTTTTCTACAAAAGACAACCATCAAAAGGCACAATATAAATGATTTGAGACAAATGGAAATTGAAGCAGATAAAATGTTGATGAAATATAATCAGTACAACATTTATATGCAGATCAAAAAACAAACTGATGAACGGTTATCTACTCTGCAAAATACCAAGTTGCCCGAAGGTTATTTTTCGAACAGAAAGAATGATAGACGAGAGGCTATTAACAAAACTATTGTGAGTTGCAGGTTCAAGGGTAGAACCTTTTTAAAACAGAAGTGATATATCATGCCGAACTGATTAAAATACATGGAGATTAAGTTCGGAAACAGTTTATATTCAATTCATTGCAAAATAAACTAGACAAAAGTAAAATTATGAAATTAGAATAAGAAAAAGTATTTGCAAGTCCAATATGACAAATAATAAAAACAATTATCAGAAGAAAACTTCTTCTAGCGAAAGGACTCAAATTAGCTTTCAAAGAGATATGTACAGCAAAAATGCTTTGATACAGTAGTAAAAAAAATACTGGCAGAAATTACAGTAAAAGCTATCCTTGTCATAAAGTGGAGATGTCAGCAACGTTGTCAACATAGTCTTTCTTCTCGACATAAGTTTTGCTTGCACTCTTCTTTCACTAAATGTTTACTTTATTTTAATCCCTTTCAATCCAGCATTTGCATTTTTCCCTTTTCATACCTACAGAGATGATGTGATGGCTTATTTCAATTGTTGCAGATTACTTAAAATTATTTCATACCTATCCTATTGTTATTTGATTTGAATGCATCGTCATCTGGTCAGTTTGGCTGATTCTGCAAAAACACATGTTGCCATATGATCTACATCTTTACTAAGTACAATCACTATACAATTTTAAAATGTAGTTTTCACTAATTAATAATGATTTGTATGTGAAATAATATTTCCATCATAGTAATTGGGATCTTAATAAATGTGTTCGTTATGCTAGATTCTTGGGCTTAGGCTTAACGCAATTTTTCAGCACACGATAGGCTACTCATGGCAGCCAGTATTAATGGTGGAGGAAGAACCGGGAAATCACCAGAAAGAACCACCGACCCACGAGAAGCTACTGGCAAGCTTTCTCACATATCTACATTCGCCGAATCCTAGACTCGAACACATGCAGAAAGAGGTGAGATGGCAGTGATCCGTAACGGACAGCGCTTTAGACCACTAGGCCACTCGGGGCCCTGCTAGATTCTTGAACGTGAGTTAACCAATTTCCTGCATTAAAATGAGTTGCAGGGCACAGGTAGAATACTATAGTGTATAGTTTCTTTCAATCCAGAATGTATTTATCTACATAAAGGTGGTAGGTTTGCTAACACAAAAATCAATATCAAATTGACTTTTATAAATACATTGATCATATATGTGTTGTTATTCCACATTCATGTGTAATTCTTAGATGAATTTGCACTCTTAGTTCCTCAATTGTAATACCATATTAGTCTCTTTGCTTTCCAACAATCTTTGCATCTATAGTAATGAGCATTTCATTTCTTTATTGTCCTTAACTCTTTCTATACATGACATTTATAACACATATACAGTTGTTGGTCTTTGTAATAACCTTTTCTTCTCGCGTTTTTTTCTTTTCAAGATAAGATTTTTAATGTATGAAGTTGAAGTTATATACCAGACTGTAGTCGCACTAACACATCTTACCCCTCCTCCCTCAAACCACTAGAACATAACCATGTCAGTCACCCATAGCATCTAACATTACATTCGGTTTCTTCAACGTCCGATAATATTCACTAGTAATAATGTAATGATTTATTTCATTGTATCAGACACGAAATTTCATCCAGACCTTTAGGAATCCACAGACATCCAAATTAAGCATGAAAGCAGTAACGTGAGTTATGGAGCAAACTAAAGCACCAAAGCTTGAGTGTGTGAACCATGTTACATGGGGAACTAGAACACCAATCAGTGCCGTCTTAACAACATTGTAGACTGGGCAGAACAATGCCCCGTAACGGCCCTACTGTTCATGAACAATATGGGCAGCATGATGCCTCTAGAAGCACGATTCCCTGGTAAACTACCCAGTGTGCCTATGCCTTAAGACGGCATTGATACCAATTTGTATGTTCTTATATGTCTCAAATTGTACAACAAAATAAAACACGCAATTTCCGACACAAAACTTCTATTTTATTTACAGAATTTCCTCTCACGTACTTAACGGCATTAGCTGGTGTTATGCGTGAGTGGATTACCAGGCAGGACGTACCGCCTCAATCTATATACACACCTTTATCATGTATCTCTTTACTTTATCTTAATTTCAATACAGTGGGCATCACTATTATTGTCATGCTGTTTATTAACTCATTTACAGTTTTAATTTCTTTTTCTCTTTCCATATTGTTTGTTCTCCAGTTTGTGGACAAATACAAATAATAAATAAGAAAATGGAAATGCATTAATTTGCTGATGTTTTGGATTGTATTGGTGTTTTATTGTAGTTCTCAGATAGATGTATGTAGCCCAGATATTGACGCTCTGAAATGATATCAAAGCCATCAAGAAAGAATTCGTGCAGTGAAGAAAATGGCGTCACGCTGGGTGGTCAAGAACCCTAGAGACCACCGGTTCATGTACCTGTCAAATTCCTGAAGGGTTTGTTTCGAAATATTTATTATAAACCTATACAGCCCATGACTACCTGTACACAATGGAATACATTCAAAAGAAAATTTATCTTCTAGAATTGAAACAGATAAGTGGCATCAGTGGCATCGTGGATATGGAAATATTTTACATCTTGTCAACAAATCACAATTCAGAGGATACCCTTTATTTGTTTGTTGCAGCATTTTCCTTGCTTTACGTCAACTATTTTCATACGTTTATTCAACACTAACACTAATCACTCGATAATAATAATAATAATAATAATAATAATAATAATAATAATAATAATAATAATAATAATAATAATAATAATAACAATAATAATAACAATAACAATAATAACAATAATAATAAATTAAAAAATAAATTCATTTGTTAATTGAATAGTTTCTTAACTGATTAATTTGATGGCGTGTCATTATACTTTTATTATTGTCCTTGCATCTTACTGATTTGAGGACAAATCTAATATTTTGTATAAAACGTTTGCTAGGAATACAGAATTTGAAAATCTTGAACATTCATTTATTAAAAACATGTCGCTGGTTGCAGCCTCGCACGACTGTTCATTTTCGGGTTATAAAGTTTCGATGAAATCCAAGCGTATGGGAAATTAGTATTAATGTTGCAGAAAATTATGTAGGATCACAAACTCTCGAATGTTTCTAAAATTGATCATCCTTTGTCCGTTTTTGCTAGTCTTTACAGGCATAATGCTCAGTAAATGGAAGTATATGTAATTATATTATTTAGTTTATCTTGGAATAGTCTATCATGAAATTCAGCCAAAGAAAGATAGCAACTTTGCCATAAGAATCTTCTGTTGAATCATCCTGAAACTCATCACTGGCCCATTTGGCTTTAATTCTCAAAACAGTGTTCTCCACTTACATTCTTTAAAAACGCGAGAGAGATGAGATCAACTAACGCCGTGGGCAAAGGTTAAAGAATAACGTTTCGCAACCTGTGGCCAAAGGCTAATAGATTAATTCTGGGGCGTGTATCTGTTATTGATGCAGCAATAAGAAACCTTTAGGACACAAGAGCAGACGCACAAGGGGCAGATGAACAGATACGCAAATTTTAAGAGAGATTTGACCTAAATATTATAAAATTCTTAGCTTGAGTTTGATTAAAATTTAACTTTCAGCCAATCAAAGTCAGCATTACAAAATAACGCTTTTTGTGACTGATTGACACTAAATCCCATTGTCAACACAAGCTCAAGCATTTTATGATTTCAGGGCTGAACAAAATATCTGGTTCATTTTAGCGGATGAAACTTACTATCAATTTTGAAAGTCTATAACTGCGTACAATAAAATATTGACGAAAACGTTGAAAGAGTCTGTAATATGAACGCCAGCAATTTTCATTATCAAAATTGTTCAACGATAAAATCATTTATTATAAATTTGTATTGAGCCTTGTCAAAAATGTTTCCCTCCCAGTCTTTCATTCAGTAATTCTTCAATGATTATCGTGATAGAGTCGAGTCATAATTTCTTGATATTTCGAGGCCTCTATCTGAGCTCTCTGATTCAGCTTTCCTTTAAGGAGACTTGATCAAGCACCTAGTTTCCTTGTCGGTATGTGCAAACCAGGACTGAAGAGAGCAATTGAATATATCACACGAAAGGTTTGTGCACATGATGTAATAGTGCTAATTAATGTTTTTGATATGTTAATAGCAATTTAGCAATTTACTGGAAACCCATTGAAACGTGTGCAATATAAACATTATGAACCTTATCTTAAGTACGTTGCACTCTATATTTACTGACATTTAATTAGATACTGTTAGCATATTATCAGTTATTTTAATCAATTTGAAATTATTTCCTAATCATTCTCATATCATCCGCTAATGATAAAATTGTACTTGCTCTTAGTTTTCACTATAAAGGCTTAGAAAATAAATCAGGCCAGTTTACTTAACATCAAAAAGTTTCTGCTTCAAATACAGGATTTTACGATTTATATCTTAAGCTTATCGTCGCCTTGGCAACAACAACTTTTATTTCACTGTCCATTCATCCGGCACCAAACAAGGCGAGTCTTCATTTATCAATAAGGAAATTATAGGATATGCTTAAATGTCAGAAATCCGAAAGTCTTTAACTCAGAAATAATCCAAGGAATACAGTATTAGAACTGTAAAGACATTTTCCATCATTTGAATTGATCTGACAATAAAAGACTTTGAAGCAAACATTATCAGAGGTAACGATAGCAACATACTGTAAAATATTGACTGAAGGACATTTTTTGTCAGAGAAAACACTTGAACAAATATAGTGATATTGTATCTTTGTATCCATTAAAGAAATTACATGCATTGTTTGTGTGTGTGTATATATGTATATATATATATATATATATATATATATATATATATATATATATATATATGTATATATATATATATATATATATATATATATATATATATATACTAAATTTAAAATCTGTAACCCTTTAAGGGATATCTCAGTGAACTTCGAGTATGATCAGCAATATACTGATTTCATGAAAAGGCACTCACAGTTCAAAATTGTTCATTTTACAACCATTCTTTAGGACATTCGAAGGCTCGTAATGCAACATTGAGATACACTGCTTCAATAATCCCACAAAACAGTAAACCAGCAAGACACCAAAACAATTCCTTTGATAATAATTCCAACGTTCTAGGGGTTTAAACCACAAGATTTACGATAAAAGGTAACTACCTCCACGAGAGGAAGTTCCCACGTCCGAAATGTCGCAGGTCGGGTCAATGTGGACTGTTAACTCCGTAATATGACTCGACAAGAATTTACCAAAATGTATTAATCAAACAATAAACTACTCGATCATATTAGAAACCGAAATAAAGCCTTGGAGACTGAAAACTGAGGCAATATTAAATCACATAGTTTACACGTGAAGTCAAATGGTTTCGGATTTACAACGCTTGATTTTACGTTTGCAAGCTATATAATGGGACATTGTTTGGATTCAAAAGCAAATCAGAAAGCGATTTTGTTATCAATAATTAACGTGTATGTCAATATATATATATATATATATATATATATATATATATATATATATATATATATATATATATATATATATATATATACACACATACACATAGTTGTGACACTTTAGTAAATTCAGTATTAAGCTATCAGCTCACACAATATAGTGGGGAGGGGTGTTGTCAAAATTTGTCAATGGTCTCTATTTACAAATACACATACAAATATATAACCTTTTCACTTCGCTAAGAATGGAGCAGGTCTATTAAAATCGTAATTATGGGATTTAATTAGAAAAAAAGAGCGGGGTGAACGATGATTTTGGCAAAATATGTTTCGGTATAATTATAATGGAAACAAAGATAGAGGGTGCTCGTTGTTAATCAAACATTTTTAAGGTTCCTCTCTAGTAAATTAAAGATTATACAGCCAAATCATGAACCTCGTATGCAGATGATTTAATAGCCAAAATTCTGATCATTTAGTTCATCCGAACTTAGTTGTTTGGTAGAAAATTCAATAATCTTGCCCAGTTCTTTGTACCACGTGCCGAAAATGTAAAACGCAACTTCAGTGACCGACATTCTGTCGAATCCCAGCGCCCACCAAACCATATACGTTTTTGTCTCTATCATCGCTGCATTATATTGTAGATAAAATATCCAGCCTTGACTGAACATATGTAACCAAATTTTAAAAAATTCTTAAGAACAAATAATTATATTGGCTTTTGTAGATTAAGTGTCGCGAAACCAAAATGAATATATTAAAGGCGCTCTTTGCTCTATCTGTATTATTTGTTAAAATTTTATTGTTACAAACCAGAGCTTTTGGTTGACCGAGCGGTGTCAAACCCTGGTGCGATTCCGCTAGAAGTCATACATTTCCTCCAATTCCAAAGATTTTAATACAACATCTGTTGTAAATTTTAAAGCCCAACGTGTCCATTTAATAAATTATTTTACTCTAATTAGTACAAGAACACAGATCTCACAACTTTCCAAATGTCTATCAACCGCACATCTGCATGATTTCTCTTCATCAACTTTCCGTACCGTGAGCTTTTCAGTACAACTCCCCTACCACAGTGTATTATTTTTACTACCCCACCTTAAGCCAGTAAAATCATGTTTTTGACCCACATTTCGCCTGTAAAATTACATCACATTTATCACCTTAGCGACATAAACGGTGCATGCCTTCGACGGAACTGTCCCTTCTCGTTTATTCTACTGCGTAATTTACCAATTTCCAATCAAAAATACTGCACCTTCAGTCCAACTACAACCAAAATACACCACTAGATTTGAATAGAGACTATGGAAATAAAGGGACATTCATGCGGTTTTGACCGGAATTCACCAAAGTAAACAATGTCATCATGGTAACTCACTAACACTTTACTACATGACGTTTACTCCTAGTAATTGGCTAATTATTTCCGGCTAAGGAATATTTCCACAGGATTTAGTCCCCATAATCAAGAAAGCAATTACAAAAAAGAAATCCATGAAATTCCTGAACCCGGAGCATTATAAACAAAAGCATATACTCTAAATCTATTATATATATATATATATATATATATATATATATATATACACATATATACATATATATCTATCTATATATATATATATATATATATATATATATATATATATATATATATATATAGATACATATATATATGTATATATGTGTGTGTATATATATATATATAAATTATATAGATAGATATATATGTATATATGTGTATATATATATATATATATATATATATATATATATATATATATATATATAAATATATAAATATATATATATCTATATATATAATATATATAGATATATATATGTATATATGTGTGTATATATACATATATATAAATTATATAGATAGATATATATATGTATATATGTATATATATATATATATATATATTATATAAATTATATATATATATATATATATATATATATATATATATATATATATATATATATAATAGATGCAAAGTAGCAAAAGATTGGCGAGACAAGGGCTATAATGTACATTTGTTGCCTTGGTTACAGATATAATTTGATCTGACTTTCTGTAATTGAACATTTATAAATATTTGCATACTTGCCCATCCTCTGAGGGCATTGTGTAATCCAAGTGGACAGAAAAAAAATATTCTGTAAGAACGTAGTTTGTTTTATCACCTAGCCTGAATTAGCAGCTAGTTGAAGTTCGTGTATGAAATGGTCAGCATCTGAGTGGATCTGTCAAATTAAAACAAAATTTTACAAACATTAAATCCTCTGATCATTTTTCTATTCTCAACATTTTCTTGCTTTACGTTTTCATGGATAGTGCTTTTAACCTTAGGCACTAAACATACTGCCATTTCTGCATTTCAGAACACTTTGTTCCATCTCTTGCCATGAATAGGTTTGCACATCATCTGTTCACAAAGGACTCTGTAACTACAAACTAATTCGTAACTCAGTTTTAGTTTAAATGATAAGACTAAAGGCTCTCACAGAATTCAGCATCAGAATTGTTAAGAATCCATTCTTCCTTTCATAACATGACATAGAAGATGAAGGTCATGTCTTCCAGTTGCTGGGTTTTTTAGCTGGGAAAAAGGTGACGTTGAACATCATCTCTATCTGGGAAAAGTACATTGTCGCCGGGAGGGGAATGTCTGCTTTATAATTTAGCAATACTTCACTTTAGTAATTTATTTCAGTTCCAGATGAGACAAAGTAGATGTGGGTGGTAACAGAAAGCGAAAATCTCTTGGAAAGGAATATTGACGCTTTTAAAGGTAAAGGAGTGACAACATAAACTGGTATCATTTGACAAAGAATTTGACATTTTTAAAGGTAGACGATGATAGTAATAGAAACTGATATCTCTTGAGAAAGAATTTTAAAATTTTCAAGCTTTTGACAGTCTCTCATGACATCAGCAAATGACGTTTAAAAGTACAGTATCTCCAAATAGGAATTTCATGAAAATGTAGTCACAGCAGTAGCCCTGACATCACCGTAGAACACTTTCACAGCAAAAGTAGAATTCTGTCCTTTTCATCCCTCTTCTTCTGCACCAATAGCTAGCCCTTCGTTATATTTTTGTTTTACTCTGTCAAGAACGCACATATCATTTCAAGGCTTGGGTATTGTAATTATGACTGGCTTAGAAAAAAAGAGAGAACTGGTCTGAAAGAATCATATGCATATAAATGCATGGATAGCTGTAATGCAATATATAAAACAAACGGAATAATACTTTTTAAAAACAAATGATTTAACCAAAGAAAAACCGTCTCACATATTGAATATTCTAACTTGTTGTTATTCACTATTCTAGATGTTGACTTAGAATGATTGGAAGATACATCAGGGTTTCTTACTAACTTCATTTGTACTAAATTTTATCCTCTGAATAACCTGATCCTGTTGACCAACAATGTTTTGAATTTTTCCCTTAAAATTTATCTTACACAAAATCATACTGCACTCAGGCCGGGTAGGTATATGCTTTTCACATAAGAATTCCACAGATTTAAATGTTTTCTTTTCCTGTGACCCATCCTGTTCATTATTTCTGTTCTCTGGTTAGTAATAATGGGCGTTGCCTTAGTATTGCTTTTTACTCTTTGTTCCTGTGTTTGTCTTGGAGACTCACTTTCATTTCAAACGAAAGCTAGTAGCAGTGATGAAGCAAACTGCCAATATATCTGGCATGGGATAACCATGTCTTAGATAAAAGCTTTATAACTGTACAGTATTCTATATCAAAGTCGTCTTGAAACAACTTGAGTGCCTACTTTATTTTACTACTTTTCTCAAAATAATAGTAGATGTCATTCAGTCGATTACTATTATCTATTGACCATTTAGCAGCAGCCTTTACTGGCTATAGCAAGAGGCATCAAATAATAAGAGTAACTTGATTCTTTATCTGCAGCAAATCCCGTACAGTTCTGTCAACTCATGTTGCTCAAAGCATTATGATTGTAAAACTGAAGAAAAAAAATCAAAGAAGTAAACAAGAAACAAACACTTCTCTAGAGGACTCTGCTGTCAGTTCTGGTAACGAAAGAAGAGAACTATTGATTTTTTTTCCATTATCACAAGTATCTAAAACAAATCCGGTACAACCTTTCGTCGTCGCAACCACTATATGCTTAAAGTTGCAGGGCCTCTGATATTTTATTTTGAATATCTTTTGATAAACACTAAAAAAATATTAGATGTTTTTGTTCCTGCGCATGCACATTTTTCTGCAAGTTGAAGTCTGGGAACATCCTTTGAACAATGTACCATCATAATCTGCTACTGATAGCAGAAATCCAGGTTCTATTAAAAACTTGGTAAATAAGATATTTGTATTTATCACTTTGATGTTTTGCTGTAAAAAAAAAAGCAGTTACCTAAATTGACAAATTAGTGAGTTGAACCAATTCCTTTTACGTCTTTGCTTTAAAATGTTTTTAAACACCACATTCAAAATCTTCCAAATCATAAAATCTGTTTCACAGAGCATGTTTTAGACACGGGAACGCTTTATTATGTCATTTATTTATTCATTTTTAAAACTTTTCTAATCATTAAATTAAACTTTAGAAACAATCTCTCCTCTTCCAGATATTTCATAAACTCCATTCGACAACTCTTTTAACGTCAGTAGTTACAGACTGATTCTCAACCAACTGTTTTACAGAACAATGAGTCTGAGGGCAAAGTTTTAGATGGGGACGGAGTGGTTGTTCCTGGCAACAAAGGTTTGGGCCACCGAGCGTGAGTGTGTGTGTGTTTGTGTGTATGTGTGTGTGTGTGTGTGTGTGTGTGTGTGTGTGTGTGTGTGTTTGTGTGTGTGTGTGAGAGAGAGAGAGAATTAAATGCTCTTTGAAATTTCATTGGTGTAAGATACTCTAAACCTAAGTGCGTCAACTTTGGGCATTAATACACAAGCACGTTCACTGGATCATACCTAAAATCTATTGTAACGGATTGAAATCCACACAAAAGTAATAGAAAAGAAACAAATCTACACCTCAAAAAATTCCTGACTTTTCCTCCAGCACTTTTGGAAAAATCTTCCCATTCTGCACTAAAGCCAAGGTAAAGAACATATCTAAATTAAGTGTAATGCAGATCAAGGTGTAGCATTTTCTGCAGGTGGCACTTTTATCCCGTAATTAACAGTGTTGTTTTTATCCTCCTCAAGGGAGATAATCCACTGCAGAGAATATTTTCTATTTCCAGACTCGGTTAGTGCTCACACTGTTGTGGACCCTGCACGTGCAAAAATGTTTATTCTTTATTTAAACAATCATTCACACTTGAATATCAAGCGTCTTTCACTTATTTGAACAATATAAATAAAACTGATTGTAAAAAATCAACAAACCAGATGAAATGAAGCCAGTAAAAATTTTGATAGCTACTGGAAACTGATGCATAATTACATTTTGTAATGGGCACACTTAGCAGAAACATGCCGAGTTATCTTCCTTAGTCATTACACAGCTTCTTGTCGTCCATCTTCACTCAACTGGAAATGCACATATTGGTATTTGTATGTGGAATAATAATATATGTGTGATTTGGACCTGTAATCCTAAAACATTTTCAGCCAGGTCGCTACGATGTCTGCAGTTTGAGAGTTTCATGTGATGTCTAGCACTGGTGAATCATGCTGAAGACATATAGCATAATGTCTTACACAGTCACATTATCCTAACACCAGGTAGACGAGTCTAACACTAACGTCTATATACTCAGCGCCAAGCGATTCAGCGGCCAATACCATTTTAATAAGCTTTTGGTATGACTCAATCGGGATCGAACCAGTGACTTCCCACATTCGATAATGTTCTTTGGCTTATGGTGATTCACTCGAGTTCATTAACAACTTTTTTTCTGGCTTAATGTTCATTTTTTCCAACGTATGTATGGATTATTGAATTTGTAATGAGAACTATTAGTTCTTGACGAATTAGTCTTGCTGTGGGCAACGTTGCAAGTCTGACGACAAAAATATTTTTCAGTACAAATGTAATAACTTATAAGAGATATGCAACCCGTATTTTTGATGGCCGTTGTTGAGGCAGAAACCAAAACATAATGATCAATCTTCAAAAGTTTAGTGTTAGCTTCATTCGCATGAATTTGAAAAGATCAATCATCAATTTAATATAAGATAAATAATTATGGTTAGGATTAATTCGTAATTGAATTAAATAATTTGAATAAATATAATTCCAGCCCAAATGAACTTCTGGGCACAATAATGATACAGTTGATTCTGATAGGATCTTAAAGCCCAAATGACATATTTGCAAATAGAAATGGTTTATATTTTAACCTATGACGTAAAATAGACCACCGAATAAAGGTCAAAAGTACATTGTTCTAATAGAACCTAAGTTATAATTAGGAAGTCATTCAAAACAATCACAATAAAACAAATGTAAATCATCACATAGTCTAGCTATAAAAAATACGATGTCACTGGCTCACATTAATATAATGATTCTCACTCAAAAGAAAAAAATATTTGTTTATATAATTGTCACTGATTTTGGATAAGTTCAGCCCAATATACAATGTTACATTATCAATAGCATATAATGAAATCGTGTTTTTTTTAAAGAAAAGAAAAACAAACAACGCAAATTAAATATACATAACAATGTATGTGTACGTACGTACGTATGTATGTATGTATGTATGTATGTATGTATGTATGTATGTATGTATGTATGTATGTATGTATGTATGTATGTATGTATGTATGTATGTATGTAGGTATGTAGGTA
Organism: Potamilus streckersoni; assembly: GCA_016746295.1. Classification (NCBI taxonomy): domain Eukaryota; kingdom Metazoa; phylum Mollusca; class Bivalvia; order Unionida; family Unionidae; genus Potamilus; species Potamilus streckersoni. The sequence goes on along the minus strand of JAEAOA010001901.1, from coordinate 3,859,613 downwards.
GGTAGGTGGGTAGGTAGGCGATTTGTGCTCTTGTTATAAAAGAGTTGTCAGTTTGTGAAATAGCACAATAGAACTTGCCTCAATAAATCTCTCAAAGGAGATTTAAAAAAAAGGAAACAAACAATAGGAATAATGACGCAGTGATCCTTGCAATACAATCGTAAAGGATTGATCAATTGTACAGATAGAAACTCGCATGATTTTTGTAAATGAGCAAATATACAAACAGCGAATTTGTAAATTATCGAAACAGACATTGATGGGATAGATGCATTTTACAGAGGGATCAATTTATATTGAGTGTCACCTGTCAGAGAAGCGTGATGTGACACATAATTACGCAGACATTTCCTCTAGCCATGTTTGCTGTTTCAGTTATTATTATGAAATACACTGTAAACCTTTTTGTTAATGAAGCGTTTCCAATAAACACCATCTCACAGGACAACGCAGGTGCACGTGTATCTGAGAAGCGTAAATCGAAATTCATGTTTATATCAAGCTGAATTACAATGAGGTATTGTACGTTCGGGTCAAGCTTTTCAAAATTTCATAATTCAGATATAAGAAACGACTTAAACCTTGGAATAATTTAGTTACTAAATATCAGCTGTTGCTTACATATATATAGAATGTCCCAAGGTTAGAAAACTCTTGTTATATGCTGACCTATGTTCACACGTTGCCTTCTCGTGCATGTTTTTTTTTTTTTGCTAAACAACTAACGCTGAAATTTAAATAATATATAATGCTGAAAAATTATTCCTGGTTTGCTTGATGAATGAATATTTAGTGACATACTGCGTGAAGATTTTTTTTTAAAGACTCATTTACCATTACTGAATACAAGTATGGAGTGGGGCTTTTTAGTTGATTTTAATAAATGTGGTATTAGCAACTTATTGTAACATCTTATTGTAGCATCTATTGATTCCAGCAAACAACAGTACCGTATATAACTTAAATTTTTTACCTTTGAAAATTTGGAATTACTATCAAATGGATTTTTATCTATCTATTAAATGGATTGAATCAGAACATGTAAATGTTCAAATTGTAAGGTGTATACCTTGCTCTCGTTTGTAATCTGGGACGATCAAGCAAAGGACTACATGCTTTCAGCGATAGCGATTGTTTTGGATGAAATATAGATAATAATTCAACTCTTTCTAATATTGGACAACATAATTATAAGAAGTTCAATGTTTAATTTAGAGAACATTTTTTTTTCATTGGAAGAAAATATTTTGCATCAGCAAACTGGTCGACGGAAACATTTTCTTTTTGTCACCTTATTTTCAAATAATTTATTAAACACTGTTTATTAACTATATAACTGCAAACACCGTAGACTAGGATCAGTTTCAGGACGTAAGGATCCAGGCTGTTCAATTTAGATTATAAGTATATCGAAAAATTTAGACCCTGACCTGCCGTCACTGTGCGACAGCAGGTCTAGGTTCATCTTCTGCTGTCTCTGGGCTATCATTATTCGGGAGCAAATACGATATGTTACATTAAATATTATTTCCGACGTGTTATCTACTTCACGCTAAAGAGATTGCCGTCTAAACTCGCCTATAAGTCACGTGAAACTACAAAAAAGATCAATATTCGACCTTGCCTAATGTGTCTACACATCACGATATATCTTGTTTGTTCTACTAATTACTCTGAACAAACTGCACAGATCCAATTCTGCTGGCGCATTATGCAACGGTAGATCTAGGTCTGTGCAGTTTTCTACTTGTTCCTCCTCTTGTACGTGCGTCAATAAACTCTAGTTGACAAATATTTTAAGCACGTTACTGTATCTTTATTTTAATCTCAGTCAGTTTGGTATCTGTGATGAATTATTGATCAAACAACAACATGCTAGTATATCATATATAATAATTATTACAAACAAAATTTGTTTTGTTTATAGTTAGCAGCAGACCAGTTTTATTACTTTCCTCTTCTCTCTCTCTCTCTCTCTCTCTCTCTCTCTCTCTCTCTCTCTCTCTCTCTCTCTCTCTCTCTCTCTCTCTCTCTCTCTCTCGGAGTGGTGACCTATTGGTTAGTGGTTAGAGCATACGTCTCGAATGCGGGAGGTCGTGGGTTCGATCCTAGGTCGAGTTGTATCAAAGACTTATAAAAATGGTACAGACAGCTGCCTCGCTTGGTTCTCAGCATTAAGACTAGAGTTAGCACTGGTCGGCCTGGTGTCAGGGTAATGTCACTGGGTGGGACATCATGCTACATGTCTGCGGCATTATGCGCCAGTGCTACACAACACTATAAACTGACACACTGCAGACATCGTAGCAATATGACTGAAAAAGTGTTAAATCCACGTTAAAAAGCCAGATCTATCCCACACACACGCACACGCACACGCACACGCACACGCACACGCACACGCACACACACACACAACATTATATATCGTTACAAAGATATTAAGTGTATTTACTGTTTTGTGCTGTATTTCAATCAGCCATCTCTCACCTAGAAAATAGCTTCTGTCATTAAATTAACAGCTCAGTTCTTTACGTTATGTTCTTCGCTCGAAGAACTCAGCAAGCTACAGATTCAGGCTGTGAGCCGTCCTAATGAGAAAACATTTTCCTAATATATATATATATATATATATATATATATATATATATATATATATATATATATATATATATATATATATATATATATATATATATATATATATATGCAATTTCCTCAAACAATCAAATTTGTTCGATAATTTCAAATGAATAGAATGCCTTTTTTAATGTGCTACCATCGTTAACTACCCTAGTGACAACAGGCGTGCTGCCAGGCAAAACAGATAAAATGCTTAGTGACATGGGCAGCATTTCCTTACAAGTAATTATGCATATTATTAAAAAAACAACACATTTTCAGAAAGACTGCCTGCATATCTGGAAGGGTGGTGTAAAACAATTTGAAGGACAGGGTCGCATACTGGTGGATACGCCTGAGTTATAATAATTGCATTGAGTTAAACCTAATTTTAAAACTTCAAGGGAGGGAAATTAAACTCAACTTCAGACTTGAGATATATCTAACAGAGTTATTTTCCTTGATAATAAATATGGGAATTGGGAATTGGGGATCTCTCTCTCTCTCTCTCTCTCTCTCTCTCTCTCTCTCTCTCTCTCTCTCTCTCTCTCTCTCTCTCTCTCTCTCTCTCTCTCTCTCTCACTCTCTCCATTATATATATATATATATATATATATATATATATATATATATATATATATATATATATATATATCTTTCTATATATATATCTTTCTATATATATATCTTTCTATATATATATATATATATATATATATATATATATATACATATATAGAAAGATATATACATATATAGAAAGATATATATATATATATATATATATATATATATATATATATATATATATATATATATATATATATATATATATATATATATATATATATATAAGATGGAAATACGTCAAATGAACATGGTTTAAAAAATTCACTGGTTGTAACTAATTAGATAGCATCAGCCATATCTATACTGGACATTGAATTTAAGCGCATATACATATGCACCACGAATTTGTCAACGGCTTTAATTGTCACCATAACCTTTCACAGCCTTGTGAAATAAAACAACATACGGACACAAAATGATCAACCACTAACGTGTAATGAATACACTCAGGTTCTTCCAGAGATGAAGAACACATTTCTCAGAATATTGGCAAAGAGCTTACACGACTCAATAGATCTTGTAACATTTCGTTACTTTCCATTTTATAGAGGGAATCAAGCGATAATTTCTTAAATCAGCTAAGAGAAATATCTTCGTAAAGTTTGCATTTCAAAGTATTTTCTGATAGGAAATGGACCGGGAATTTAAAACAAAGATACTTGTCCATTCAGATTAATTACCCAGGAATCGAACTTTAAGAATTTAATATACTACGACGCATATTATAATCGTACATGCTCCAAGGTTGATTGATTGATGGAGAGAGAGAGAGAGAGAGAGAGAGAGAGAGAGAGAGAGAGAGAGAGAGAGAGAGAGAGAGAGAGAGAGAGAGAGAGAGAGAGAGAGAGAGAGCAGTCAATGCTGAAAAAGAACTGAACCATTCGAACTTCCGGTGTTCCTCTGCAATATTCGCTCAGCTTATATCATACTCAACATTAAAGGATATCAACTTTACACAAATGATCACATTTCGGTATACTCTTCGCTTCAGTTAAGGTAATCGCTTAAATCAATCAGGTTTAGCGTGCGGTCGTTCGCTGCTACAATTATCTTCATTTCAATAATTCAAGATTTTAAATAGCACGATAGTAAGATGTGATGTGATTACGATTTTTAACGTAGCTTAAACAATTTTTTCAGTCATATCGCTGCGATGTATGTAATGTGGCAGTTTAAAGTGATGTCTAACACCGAGACATCATGCTACAGACATGACGCATGATGTCCCACCCAGTCGCATTATCCTGACACCAGACCGACCATTCCTAACACTAACCTCTTAATGCTGAGCGCCAAGCGAGGCAGCTGTTAGTACCATTTTTATAAGTCTTTGGTATGACTCGACCGGGGATGAACTCACTACCTCCCGCATCCGATGCGGACGCTCTAACCACTAAGCCACCGGAACGGTTTGGATAGTAAGATGTATGCTACATAGATCGAGTACGCCACAAATTCCACTGGACATTCGATTACGTTTAAAGTTAATCAGTAGTATCCATAGAGTATAAAGAATGATATAGCACATTGCAACGAACAAACACCCACCCACCCTCTAGAATATGTCACCATCACGAAAGTAAATATGATATAATTGTTGTTTTCCCATCAACCAGACATCACATGAAAGAATATTGAATATTGTGCTTGCTTGTTTCTATGTTGTGTATGTATGTGTGCGTGTGTGTCTCTTTGCTTCTGTGTGTGTGGGGTGGGGTGGAAGAGATGGGTCGTGTGATATACATCTTTATAATTTTTTGTTAATATAAACAAGTGTCAGAAAAAGAAAGGAAAGAAAGATTTATTCAGCAAGAAGTACATGTATCTTAATATCCAATAATAATGTTGCGAGTGTACGTGTGTTCATCATCATTGCTCTATCGATTTTTGGACTAGACGTGGACACTAATCTCACGTAGACACTTTAAAATTATACGGTTATTTAATATTTTATTTATACATCTGTGTGTTTGTGTCGATCGATCGATCGAGGATCCAATGACGCAGGTGTTGTAAGTCTTGAAAGTTGTGAATGCATAAGTCGATCGATGCTGAATACGCATTTTGAAGAGATTAATGAGAATTGACTGCTTTCTTTATCTGAACAATGAAGTTTAAAAATCAGGCTGTTTATATATATATATATATATATATATATATATATATATATATATATATATATATATATATATATATATATATATATATATATATGAGAGAGAGAGAGAGAGAGAGAGAGAGAGAGAGAGAGAGAGAGAGAGAGAGAGAGAGAGAGAGAGAGAGAGATGCTGAATTTCGCACTGACGAAAACCTGTGGCTGGTTTTACGCATTTGTCTGTATTATATGCTTTTTTCACTTGCATAAAATATAGGGAACAATTTTATTCATGTGGCTACGATGTCTGCTGTGTGTCCTTTTAGAATAATGTATAAAATTGACGCATCTTGCCGCAAAACCTTACAAAGATATCCTACCCAGTCACATTATCTTGACACCAGTCCGACCAGTCCTAACACTGACATCTTAATGTTGAGCGCCAAGCGTGGCAGCTATTAGTACTATTTTTAGAAGTCTTTGATATTACTCTGACGGTGTTCAGATGTGTGCAATAGTAATATAGCATTTGTGGTAAAAAAATAAAAATGGAAATTCAACAGTATCAACCAATACGAATTAATAATACAATACAGAGCAGATATCACATCAGGATATGAAATAGAGAGGGGGGGTCTTTAAAATACTGAAAGTATACATCAGATTCTGACTACTGTTTATTCATGTTCAATTTCTTTTCAATCTCTGAATCAAATTATTCTTTCGGAGGGAAAAGTGCTAAACATGTACAGCTCATTGTTTGTTATTGTTATTTGAAGAAACATCAAAGTTGGATTGTTTCTCCTGTGATGTCAGACAACTGTCTGACGAAATAGAGAACCTAATACTGCTACCGCTCTGGTGGCCTAGTGGTTAGAGCGTCCGACTCGGATGCGGGAGGTCGTGGGTTAGATCCACGGTAGAGTCATACCAAAGACTTACAAAAGTGGTACTAATATCTTCATCGTATGGCGCCCAGCAATAATAGGCTAGTGTTAGGACTGGTCGGCCTGGTGTCAGGATAATGTGACTGATGGGACATCATTCTACATTCTGCGGCATGATGCCCCAGTGCTAGACATTACTATAAACTGCCACACTGCAGACATTGTAGCGATATGACTTAAAAGTTATTAAAGCTACGTAAAATCATAATCACATCACACATCACATCACAAATGTTGCTAGGGTCATGCTTTGAAATCGTCCTTATTTTGAAAAATACTCTCTATTGCGTAAGGTATGCGCTAACCGTGGTGGATTTCCCTTTCGTTGCAAGATGGGCTGCTAGTCCTTGGCCAAAGTGGAGGCTTTCAAAGTCACCAATGCTTTCGCACGCATCTAAAAGCGGTGGCCACAAAAGTTGAGAAATTTAAGGCAGATTGTATGATATTATTTACTTGCGAAATTACGCTTTCTGCATTATTGTATTATCAGCTTTAGCAGAATCAGTCCTCTTGTTCTAGTCATTTTTTCATTTGGGTGCAATTATTTATTCAAATTATTATTCACTGGAAACAAAGGTGCTCATTAACAATATTCTAGTAGAGAATCATTGATTTGGAATTACATTGAATTCAGACTAGAACATTGTTGGATTATATTATTTTTATACATCAAACGACTTTTAGCATATCGCCATCATCCAAGCTACTGGCACATTATCATATTCGAGACTATATGCACATCGATACATTACATGCTACTTATTTGGAATTTCTTTAGAATTCAGTATAAATTTTATACATTTGGACTTGTGTAAACCTCTTAGGACTGTTTAGGATTGAATTCACAATATGATATGTGTTTCTTTTTAAAATTTCACTTTGTATATTTGGGAAATAAAGTATTTGTTGAATGTTACAAATATTGATGGTTTTTTATATTTTCTGTTTCGTGTTTTAAGACCACAGAGTCGTAGCAGAACATATTTTGCTCGTCCCGGTTACAACATTCTATAAGATAGTTGAGAACATTTTCTTATATTTCAGATTCGCTTGTTTTCGCTCTTTTCTGTTAATTAGTTTCAGGCCATAAAGTCGTAGCAAATTTAATAGGAAGGAGACCCACTGAGGACAGTATGAAACATTAGTAATGCGGTCGTTTACGCTTGCCTAAAATACACTGGTACAGTACCCATGTGCACCGATATAGCTGAAAGGCGCGTAACTCAACGTCAACGAGCTATGTGAAGTCGGTAAGGTCTATAGGTTAGATCGCACGGATGCTAAGATCTGCTCGAATCCTATATATTATCTGATCTGCACAAAAGTGGCGAAACCCCTCTTTTGCGGTTACACTCTAAAATAGATCAACCTAACACTGTTCTTCTGGTGCCCCTAGGCGTTGCTTGTGTAGCGGCCTACATTACACTGACGCATGCATTTTTTATTGAGAGTAGGTCAATGTTGCAGGCGGTACAACAGTTATTTCGTTGCCGTTTAATGCAGCAAATATTGTTGACATTGAAAAGGCCTACACAACATGGATACGAATCTTGTCTTGCTGCTTAGATGTGACAAACTTTTTCTGTATAATCTTGTGATATCCTGTTTGGTAGGTGACCGCTTAAGATTGACCTTTTCAAGTTACTGATATCGATATACTCTCAAACTCACACAGACACACACACACACACACACACTGTAGAAGATGGACGAGTCAAACCAGATCGTATTTCTCGTTAGAGATTTACAGAGAGTCATTCGAATGTATACTACTATCAGGATAAACATCAAGTTATTTGTTGTCTTTCAAGAGAAGGGCCATTCGGAAAATAAAAAGCAAAGAAATGAGAAAAGACAGACAAAACTAAAGTTACCTGTCATCATTGTAAGGGAACATGACATTGGTCTTCATAGTGTCCCAAGTAAAATTATAGCAGACTATCATGTAACATATTCACAAATTTCTTTTCGCTCCGTTCCTTCTGTCAACCATAATGTAATGTGTTCCTCTGTTTATCTTTTTCTTCTTGTTGTTGATGATGAAAAATGTTTCTTCTGCTTCTTTCTGACGTTGTAAAAATCTCCAAATTCTTCGTTCTTTTTCTTTCTGAAATGATCCAACAGTGACTGTGAAGGAAGCGAAAGTAGTATTAATAACTAGTACAAATATAGCAGGCATTTAATAGTTATAGTCATGTCACTATCACTCTGAGTGTAGGAGGTATCTGCAGCAGGTGCACAAGAAGAGGTCTTTATTTTTTGTGGCAAATATATATATATATATATATATATATATATATATATATATATATATATATATATATATATATATATATATATATATATATATATATATATATAGTGTACCTGAATCTTTTTGCAATGGCAAGTCATTGCAATTCTCGTGCGCCAATATAATGAATGATTCAAGAGAAACACACGCTCTGAATATAGACTCATCAAGAATCGTTTCGGAATAAGACAGAAATGTTTAATAATTGTGTGTGCAAAGTAAACTGCTCGCAAGACTATCGACTAAGACAGAGGATTAAGGACATAGTAAAAAAGAGAAATAATGCTGAGTAGAACATGTAATGCAATAATTTCTAAGAACGGTCACAACTGTGTATACTTCAAAGGTGGGCAGAATATTTGAATGTTAAATATTTGTCCATTGTGATGCACTTTCAAATGTTAAGAATAGCTTTAACAAAACATCAAGATTGAACTTTATTCATCTCTCTATGGTTTTGTAATAATCCACTGTGAATGCCAAGATAACATCAGATGAATGTTACGAACGCCGAGAAAGACAATGTTCTCGTGGCCAGACGGTGAACAGAAAACCATGAGACAGACATATCGGTGGAGTAGCAAGACGAGAGACCAAGATGTGTAGGTATACTAACTATCCTGATAATAAAGAGAATCGGTATCCAAGACACCCAAGCCCACCCACCCCACCTCACCCCACCCAACCCCACCCAACCCCACCCCACTCCCACAGGAAAAAGGATCTACATTCTTCATCTGAAGGAAACAAACAGTGATAAAGGCATCATACCCATCAATGGAAAACTGTTAATGTTATAAATTCATCCAACATAGATACAACTAAATATAACATTTATTTGACGAAACAAATTGAGTTAAATAGTGACTTGGAGGCAGATACACTTAAATTTATAAGAATTACTTCAAAGGACAGAGACTTTGTTTAAATAACAGATTAATACCTCAACGAATATGCATTTGTGTGTGTGTGTGTGTGTGTGTGTGTGTGTTAATCAGAAACAATTCCTTTTGAAATATTACAGTATATATTCTATTGCGAAAACTCCAATGCAGTTTTCCAAATCATTAGATTTAAAAGACAAAAAACCGAAAACATTCTAAGAACAACACATCTTTATTTAGACCATGATAATTTCTCTCTTTCTGTCCCTCACAAGTAATATCTTGGGCATGGATTGTCTAAATAAAATAAAAATGATACATATCAATCGTATCAAATGTGACCTTTATCATTGCACACACGTACACACCTAAACATTTCTCTCTCTCTCTCTCACTCTCTCTCTCTCTCTCTTTCTCTCTCTCTCACACACACACACACACACACACACGCGCACACGCACACACACAAATACACACAGCCATGTATGGGCTTAATACCAGTTTAAACCGTCGTTTTAAAAAGGAAACATCTTCATCTTCCATTTTAGTTATTGTCCCATATGTAGGCATAGTCGCATATGTGATGAACTATGTAGATGTGTGAACAAAGACTCTCTGTACAAGTTAAAAACAGGTTAAAATAACACACGTGTACATAGTAGAAAATTAGGCCCTACAGCGCCGATGTAGAACTTAAACGTTTGAATAGAAGGAGTTGTAATGGCTGTCGCTGACAAGCAGTTCCAAAGACGGATGCCTGTGGGAAGAAGGAACTTCTATTTACGTCCATGGAACATCGCTACCTTATATCTGTTTGCATGGTCTCTGGTTGATGCTTTTGCGAAGATCAAGTACCCTGTTGTTGGTATTTCTACTGAATGGCTAATGATCCGATACATCAAGACGACATTATCCTTCATAATGGTTGTGACGCTATTTGTTCGTACATAGTCGCCCTGACAAAATCTTGCTGCCCACTGTTTAACCCTTTCCAGTTTGTCTGCATTGGTGTTGAAGTGTGGGACCCATATTGTAGAAGAGTATGTTAACTATTGATATGCTTTGGGCATTATGTCAGGTTTCTTTGCAGAAAAGATGTCGTCTTAATGGCTTTTCATTGTTACCCAGTCTATGTGGGAGTTCCAATGTAGTTTTGCTTTCCAAGAAGACACCAAGATACTTGGGTTTTTTAGTCTCGTTCAACATTTGCTCATGGATAGTATATGATGTGTAAATGACCTTTATATTGTTGGTTATATGTATGTGTTCGCAATTGGACGGGTTGAAAGTCATTTGTCATTTTCTCTCGCAGTCCTGTAACTTGATGAGGTCTTGTAGTAATAATGCATCTTGTTGGGATTTTAAATACTCTGTATAGTAGACATTCGTCCGCGAAGACTTTGATAGTAGAGTAAAAAAGGGATGGCAGGTAGTTGAAATATACAAGGAATATGTGAGGCTTTAGCACTGTTCCCTGTCTGACTCCTGAGGTCACTGGGGAAGGTGATGATACAAATTTGTCAAGCACGACCTGTTGTTTTCTATCTGCAAGAATGTCCTGTATCCATGCTAGCGTCCGGTCTCTTCGACAAAGTATTGAAGTTTGGTTGCAAGACGTTGATGGTGTACGTTATCGAACGCTTTGCCTAATTCAAGCAAGATTACATCTATCTGCCGTTTAATGTTTATTCCGAATCCAAAGTCGTTAACATCAGTACTCTACTTTCTGAAGCCTTGTTCTTGGCCAAAAAGGACATTATTTTGTTTCAGATGCTTCATCAAGTGGCGGTGTACATTTCGTTCCACGACCTTGTAGGACACTGACGTGTGTATGTGATTTGGATTTTTAACGTAGCTGTAACAATATTTCAGTCGTATCGCTACAATGTCTGAAGTGTGGCAGTTTATAGTGATGTCCAGCACTGAAACATAATGCCGCAGAACATGATGTCCCACCCAGTCAAATTATCCTGACACCAGGCCGACCAGTCCTAACACTAACTTCTTAATGCTGAGCGCCAAGCGAGGCAGCTGGTAGTACCATTTTTGTAAGTCCTTGGCATGTATCGGCCTGGGATCAAACCCACGACATCCCGCATCCGATGTTGGCGCTCTATCTACTAGGGCAAACTGATGTGAAGGACAATGGTTTATATTTGGCGGCGTTATTCTTGCCTTAACCCCATCCTCAACTTTGTTGTGGTGGGTTACTTGGTTTTGGCTATGGTTATCTAGAGGTGATCGCTGACGGTGTAATTTGCCCGGAAAGAGTAAATATCAGTAAAAGGTGTGACTTCTGGGTGGAATATATAAAGATCTGAGCAGATATATAGTACAGAATAATACGAGCCCACGTTACAAATAAAGACAAAATTTAATCAAAATTCATGACAATAAAATTCACAAACACGTGTGATAAACGCTACAATTTTGAAAGAAATATTTCTTTCTTTCTGAATCAACCTATCCAAAGAATTTCAAAACCAAATATGATTATATCAACATCCGACCTGTTACCCGATAGAATTAATTCATCATTAGATCGAGTGTAATATTGAAAATATTGTCTTGCATCGATTCATAACATGATGTCTTATCTCATTGCAAAGTCCACATTGACTATCCCTTTTGACTTCCTTGTA
>JAEAOA010001901.1:3805000-3842500 GCA_016746295.1 Potamilus streckersoni | reverse complement strand
GTCTGTCTATCTATCTATCTATCTATCTATCTATCTATCTATCTATCTATCTATCTATCTATATATATATATATATATATATATATATATATATATATATATATATATAAATATATATATATACATATACATATATATATATATATATATATATATATATATATATATATAGAGAGAGAGAGAGAGAGAGAGAGAGAGAGAGAGAGAGAGAGATCAGCAGCAAACGTAGCATAGGTCCCGAAATATAAAGAGAATAAAGAACACATTTGCAGCAAGGATAATACGATGGTATGAGTGTTAACTTTAAGTAAGAACTTTGACTTAATTCCTATCAACACACATGTGAAACATAGGGTTGTTTAACAAAGCTCCGTAATCTTGTTAAAGTCTTACTGGACTGGTCGTCTCATCTACGAAAGTCTCGAGATTGTTAGCTTGCTTTGGACACGTCTACAGCCATCCGTTTCTTTAATCCTTTACATCTGTTGTTCTCAACACATCCACGTATGTAACCAATGTACATTTCTCTACGAACCCGTGATTGATACTGCGCGGTGTTCCCGACAATGTTTTCACTCAGGTTCACGATTTTTGCACGGATTTTTATATTTTTACAATTCTTTCACTATACATTTAGTAATGTTTTTACAGCAGTGAGCAAAATGGAGATTTTAGCGAAAACGGAAGTAAAAATGGTAGCCAATTTGGAAAAGTATGTATTGAAAGCTCAAGAAGATAGTCAAGAAGTCCCCCTTGAACTGGAAAGGTAACAAGCTTTAAATAAGTTTCCTTAATCTCTATGTTCCACATGCAGAAAGTTTACACGGATACCATGCTTCACATGTTTTAGTTAGATTCTGGATTTTAGAAGGATATTATTCCAATACATTCTCGTCCTGTATCAGCCAGTCAGGTTTTAAATCACGAATATTATTTATACATTTGCAGCTGTCTCAAAGTGAATCATACACAAGACTTTTAGATGAATTATTTTACAAATAATTTCAGAGGAATTATTTTAATTTTTTCGTCAGTGTAATGAGAAAGGTCGGTGTCTTTTCAAAAGGAGAGTAAATATATTAATTGCGATAAAAATGTTTTATTCATGAATTACTTTAACCAGTCAACCAGGCAGACGGGGATCAAGCAAGGTTTAAGAAGAGACAATTTTATGAAAAGGTGGATAAAAATGTTAGAAGCAGGGTATGTACATATGTGTAACTGGTTTTAACTTTTTCAGGTTTTTATCAGAAGTTAAAAGGAAGGTACAGATATCCAGTCAGGAGCATTATGTGGAAAATCCAATTAACGCCTTTCACCTAGTGCAGAGGTTGCACTACAAGTGGGGTAAAATAACAGATCTTATATTGTGTGACCAGTGCCCGGAAACAGATGCATCTATAGGTATTATATGAATTATAATATTAGAATTAATTTGATTAGAATGACACTTCCACATATGCTCGACCTTGCGCATGCGGAGTGAGCGTCATATATTACCAGCCAGATCAAGAAAATTAACAAAATTCGGTCATGGCACCTTTTAAAGAGGAAATTATTATATACTGTCAATTTCTTCGACCATCAATATGTAAATCATTCATTCGCTCTAAATCTAGAGGTCATATAAGTTATACATCTTTAAAATATTAACTTCTGTGTTTCATCTCCAAATTTGTATCATAGGTTCGATGTGCCCAGTCATCAAGCCGACAAGTGAGGATTTTGTGCATTAAAATGTGTTAGAACATGTGCATGTACAATTGGTTATTTCAAAGAAAGCTTGTTTAGTATAGAAAAGATTAAAACAACATTGTAATATAATTTTCAATGTAACCGATATATACTATTATACAGGTTAGAGAAATTAAATTCTTACTCTTCGGATTTTCGAACCCATGTCCGTGAGTAAATGGCACCCATAGCCTTTCCTGCACGCACCAGCCCATATGCCGTCACGTCTAAGCACGTATCACCAAAAACGGATGGCACTGAGTCGGTGTAATATGAGCTTGTTCATAGCAGACACACTCAAGGTATATAGCTTTTTTATTACAAAGAATTATAACAGACAGAACAGACTTTCTTTCATAGGAATCTGGAACAAATGTGTACATATACGAAAAATATTTACTAGGTCGTCATTGTAGTGTCTGCTACGCACGAGCTAATATAACACCGACTCAGTGCCATAATTTTTTGTTGATGGGTGCTATTTACTCGCGGACCTGGGTTCGAAACTCCGTAGAGTAAGAATTTAATTTCTCTAACCTGTATAATAGTAATAATTGTATCAAACTACCAAATTATTCCCACTATTATCAAGATTCTACTACAGAATCCAGGGATAGCACAGTATGTTCTGTCTGGTATATATTTCTCTCTCTCTCTCTCTCTCTCTCTCTCTCTCTCTCTCTCTCTCTATATATATATATATATATATATATATATATATATATATATATATATATATATATATATATATATATATATATATATATATATATAATCTGTGTGTGTGCTTCTATGTTGCTGCATAACATGATTCATGGTTGTCCAGACTACAACATCAGCATGGACATTATTACCAACAAGAACCAGTTCCATGCCGGAGAGGACGACGTGAAAGGTGCTGCGGTTGCCCTGGTAAGGTTATGGCACACATACACGCTGGACATAGACAAACTAATTAAGGGCCAAATCCTTGACACAAAAACTGATCAGTTGACCCCATTCGATATACTGTATATAGCTGGAGTGGTTGAAGAAAAGGGCCAGACCTATGATGCGATTGTTTGGCTCCATGCCTTGTTGAAAGCTATTGAAGAGAGATATATAGAAGAGGAGGGAGACATCAAAGAAGTGACCATTGTACGCCGTTTGGCGGCGGCCTATTCTTCGGTGAGTAGATGGTAATAAACATATTAGAATTTGTTTTCATAAATGAAGTCAGATGTATTTTAAACAGTGTTTAAAATAAATAGAAGAGCAAATATGGTGTCCCTGACTGCTTTACTCAACAAAATCTATTTTCTCAGTGAAGGAGAGAGATCTTCATGCTTAACGGAAATGCTGCCATTGTGACAGTAATATATATCAAGATCTATCTATTTCTAGACCAATGGAATAGACTTATATGATCTAATTACGTCCAAAATCTATAATATGTATGTATGTATGTATGTATGTATGTATGTATGTATGTATGTATGTATGTATGTATGTATGTATGTATGTATGTATGTATGTATGTATGTATGTATGTATGTATGTATGTATGTATGTATGTATGTATGTATGTATGTATGTATGTATGTATTTATGCATGTATGTATTTATTTATGCATGTATGTATACATGATTGAATGGATGGATGGATAGATGGATGGATGGATGGATGGATGGATGGATGGATGGATGGATGGATGGATGGATGGATGGATGGATGGATGGATGGATGGATGGATGGATGGATGGATGGATGGATGGATAAAAAATATCGGCTCCGATTGAACGTGGAAACAATTGCCCGGTTTTTGGATGTGTAATTTTAAAATACAGGCAATATCATACAATGAACCTGTGGAAATTGTGTATATTCTCCAAGCCCTCGACTTATCACAGGTAGCACACGACAAAGTATAAATATACTGAAGAGAAAACGCGTCGTAACTTTTTCCACCAAATGACTTCAAACTGTAACATAAGGTCGACTTTGAAACAGATTATAGCATATACAAGAAAAGCTGTTTAGGATGAAGGCTGAATGTATGCTTGACGCCACACAAGTCGTAGAATCAAGCCTCTATAAATGCACTTTCCTATTATCTGTCATTTATGCCTTATACCATTTCATATCCATTGAGCAAGGGATTTATGGTCACAATTTTAAAAAAATATATCTGAGCTTTTGTTGGAAGTATTTTCGAAAGCAAGAATGCTTCTTTCCATGAAACATGTTTTAAAACAAATTTGTTAAAAATAGTGATTGCTTGTAAGCTAAATGTGCATTACATAGATATAAATAATAACAATTTTGGAATCATGTGATACTAACCCTGTTTTCATGACTCGCGAAATGTCGGTCTGTTTTGCATATGGCTTTAATGCGTCGAGATATGGAAATGAAACACATTATTTTGGACTCCTGGTCTCAGCATTTCAAACGAGGAATTAGGTCAAGGTCATGGATGGTTTTTATAAAACTCAGCGTAACAATGCCACTAAATGGCAATAGATATTAAGCAAACTTAACCGATTTAGTAAAAAAAACAATCAGTAAATATTAAACACAATATAAGCTATTTTGTTCAAGAGAAACAACAATGGATAGGATGTAATGTGTTTACAACGTCACGTTTGTAGAAAACAATTATTAAAGAATTCAGAAGAAAAAAAGAAACTGGAAATCCGATAATTTCTTGAACAGTAGCAGGTTGACAATTTCAATAGCAGGTGATAAAATGGGTGTGGGACAACTTCTTGGAAAATTAGAAACTTGGATTAAGTAACTGTATTGTTCTAAAGTAAAGAGTTCTATTGTCTCTAATGTATGATTCAAAAGAGAAATATTAAAAAGTTTTTTTCTGGGTTGCAAGTTGAAGAAGGTAATGGAATGAGTCTTTATGTTGACATTTAAAATTACATTTTCATTTGTATTTAGAATATAAATGTGGGATATTTTTGTATACCTTATGAATATCACTTTTTGTAATTAAAGGACGATCGTTCTTTGATGATACAAACTGCATTCAAAACCAAAAACAACACGTGATACAATGTTTACAGAAGTGACGTAGAATTACCCATCGCGCAGAACAGGCCAACATCGTGTATGTGTGTGTGTGTGTGTGTGTGTGTGTGTGTGTGTGTGTGTGTGTATATATATATATATATATATATATATATATATATATATATATATATATATATATATATATATATATATATATATATATATATATATATATATATATATATATTCTTCTCTTTCCTGATTCTAGCACGGAGTGCCGTGGGAGTCTGTCAAGCTTTTGGAAGAATACCTAAGGAAGGGTAGGTAGAACAAGCTTGCCTTTTTCTATCAAGTTCAACATTTTGAAGGTAACTTCCGTCATTTACGAGGTTACATACATACATACATACATACATACATACATACATACATACATACATACATACATACATACATACATACATACATACATACATACATACATACATACATACATACATACATACATACATACATACATACATGCATGCATGCATGCATGCATGCATGCATGCATGCATGCATGCATGCATGCATGCATGCCTACCTACCTACCTACCTACCTACCTACCTACCTACCTACCTACCTACATACATACATACATACATACATACATACATACATACATACATACATACATACATACATACATACATACATACATACATACATACATACATACATACATACATACATACATACATACATACATACATACATACATACATATGTATGTTGAGACAGGGAAACGCATCGAAATCACGCTGCGATCGTACTGCAAAACAAAATATTTCAAAAAATATCTAGAATTACTCATCCTAAAATGTACTTGATAAATACTAAATATGGTCACTTTTCTGGGATAACATAGTGTATATGACTGTATATGAAAGAGTCATAATAGGATTACTGGATTTAGTTAAGTCGATCCTATTTCTTGTGTGATTTTAACTACACAGTATGTAGCCTACTCAATGCAAAGAGAAAAATAGATTATGTAAAACGAGAACAGCTCTGGTAGAGATATTTTAAATGACTTTGGGGAATTTCTTCCTTAATCAAAGCCAAATTAATGTTAGTTAACAAAAGAAAACAGTTTACATTAAAGGGAATGCTTGTAACACATCATCGGCTGCGGCATTGAAAAAAGAGAGAAGATTATTTCAGCAAAACTTGCAAAAAGCAAGTCATATCCGAGAGTCATGGTAAAAAAAGATACAAAGAATACTGGACTAATGTATTCCTTTTTGAATGAAAAACGCACTTTAAAAATATGGCGTTACAAGACTTAGATAGGTTATATATTTGCCTCCTCTCAACGAATATATATATATATATATATATATATATATATATATATATATATATATATATATATATATATATATATATATATATATATATATATATATATATATATATATATATATATATATATATATATATATATATATACCAGATCCAACCCACAAAGGAGTTGCCAGAGATATCGCTTATATCAATTCGAAGCTGAGATCCATTCCGGAGGATCAGCGGACGCAACTACTACAGCCACCTTCTCTTGATGACCAGAAACGGGTATACGAGGCTCTTTGCAGAGGGGAAGGGAAAAGGGTATGGACCGTCATCAGCATGAGAAAGTTGTGTGTGTGTGTGTGTGTGTGTGTGTGTGTGTGTGTGTGTGTGTGTGTTTGTGTGTGTGAATTTCGCCAACAAAAGGTTCCGAGAATTATTTTAAATTCATTTCTTTTCGAGGTGTCAGCATGGCTTTTTGAAAAAAAAAACGTAACTGTTGGTTGTTGTTGTTGTTGTAGGGTTAACGCCATTTTTAGCATATGATACATGACGGCCAGTATAAATGGTGGAGGAAGAATACGGGAAAACCCCTGAAAGAACCACTGACCCACGAGGAGATACTGGCAAGCTTTCTCACATACATTGGCCGAACTCGAGTCTCGAACCTACACAGACAGATATGATGGCAATGATCCGTAACGGTGAGTGCTTTAGACCATTCAGCCACTCGGGGCATCTCGTAACTGCATGGTCCAGAGTCCTTTAATAAACAATATTGATTCAGATTATGATAATTATTTGTTAACTTGTTGCTCAAAATATTTTATGTGGTGTTAAATTTACGAATACTACACCTATCTCGTTTGTTGTTTTCGTCAAAGATATTTTAATGTTCAACAGATCGATTAACTCTTTTGTACGTATGTACCATTTAACATGCATAAAACCATGATTTTATTAAAAGGCTGAGTCCGTTATTTATTGTAGAGACACCTAAGATATTTATTTGCCAAATTTATCGTTGGTTTTATTCCAGCAGATTTTAAAAAAAAATAAACTAAACAGTTTTACCTGAGAATAATAAATAAGCGTTCTTTCGTATTGGTGTCACCCATTTTTGTATACCATATTATTAGCTGGAAGGCCATCAATTTGTATTCGATATTTCCAGACACAGCTCTTTCACATTTCAAAACTTCAGACTTTGTTATTGGAAAAAAATGATAATTTGTGCAATAAGGAATAATTATAGAATGACATTTTAAATCTTAATTAAATAATTGCACAATATAACATTTTTCTACATTCAATTTGATCAATATATTTAGATATAAGATATAATGGGCAACATATCATATCTGGATCTTTCTGGTAATTGTAAATGAGACATTTTTTCACTTTTCCGACAGTCCCAGAGCGTTTTATCGAGTCTCAAATGCTTCTCAAGGCAGACAAAGATACCTATATATCGGGCCAAAGAAGAGGTCTTAAACTACGCTCCTAGAGTGTCATTGTTTTACGAAGTCATCTCTGATAGCGAAATAAAGTATCTCAAGGAAGCGGCCATGAATTTGGTAAGAATTTCATGACTTGTTAACATGATTGTTTTTTAAATCGTTTTTGTACATAATCTAGGCTAGCACTAGTATATTTTAATTTTTTAAAACTATTTCAATGTTTTTACTTATTACCAAACTGGCCTAGGGTTTTTTTCAAACTAACAATTGAAATACGCTTTGAAACGTAGCGGAAATAACGAGTTTGAGTAGAATTTCTTTAAAAAAAGAAAGTTAAGTGAATCGAAATTCATAATTTATGTAACTACAGTGTATATGTATATATTTTATTATATAATTTGATTTTTAAATTTTCTTTTAAAGTGGTTTAATTAAAATAAAAAATTCAATAGAAAAGACAAATATTTTTTGTTAATACCTTTTAAGATGGTATGTATGGTTGCTGGCATTGTTGTATCAAGGAGTGTAACTAATGGCATGAAGTGACCGCTGCTTGTTAAACTAAATTATTGCTGACATGTGCGTGTTAAAAGCATCTATTTAAAGTCATCTTTGTTATGAATAGTAGCGCATATGCAAGAAATAGGACAAGCAAGAATGAAGAGGATACGAGTTGTAGATGGTACCGTATATATTCGTTTGTCCTACTGTAAACTGCACAGACTCAAATCTGCTGTCGCATAATACGCCGACAGATCATTTAAATCTGTGTAGTTTGTTAGCAATAATCAACATATACACTGATCTTCTGCATTTTGTTACGGCAGAGCAGGACTTTTAGCTGTTTGCAGTTTGATTCGACATATAAACTAGTATAAACGGTATTAACTCTGGAAACATTTATTGTGATAAAGAATGGAGAAATATATTGTAAAAGTGGATTTGTTTCAAGTCTTGAAATGGTGACTTGTCTATCTTTAGTTCTCGTATTTTATCAGCTTGCGAGATCTTATATCATGGGTGATGACGGCAAAGGCGCATTGGCCGATATGCGAGTGAGTCAAACGTAAGCTTCCGGTATCAAAAAATAATGCTTCCTTGGGTATCTTCCTTTGGCTGGTTACCAGTTTTTATATTCTATAAAATCCACTATTGAGTTTTATCCTGAAGTTTTTCTTATCCACTATTAAGTCTTATCCTTATTAATCGTGACAGAATATGAACGAACGCTCAAAAATCCTTGCGAGTTAATATCATCCATGGACTAGAATCATCTTGAAAAGCAGTTTTCATTCAACGTTGTCTAAAATTAGCTGCTAACTCTGAGATTGTATTCTAATTAGGGTCCATATGAATGATCAGCCAATAAGTGTAGTGTTTCTCACACCTAATTTTCTAGCACAGAAAGGTGTCTTTTACACCATTTAAAATCACCAAATAGTTCTCTGATGTCTTACGGGTCAAAGAGAGCATTTAGGTAATGCATTATTTCTAAATGATGACAATGTCGAGAAGCTATGTAACTTTTGCAAAGACTTCTTTCTACAGGCCATACAGTTTTGCCTAAAAATTATGTAAGACATGCACTACTTCAGATCGTCGGGAAGCAAAGGTTAAATTCATTCCACAGAAACAAAGTTCTCAGATATGCACCAAGTTGGAAAAATGATATTCTCATCTATGATTCATTCAACAATAGAATGCTGTTTTATTTTGACAAATAGCCCCAACTTTCTCTCTAAAACCTCGCTATTACCCACTTCTCGTGGTTCATTTTGTTTGCCTCTGCTTTATCAAATCTTTCATGTTGGAATTTTCTGCCAAATTTTCTTTTTTAAATTGTTTAAAAAAGCCCCGCTTTATTTGTACTTCAAAACCAGTTTGGGGTAACTATTTGTTCCTTTTCTCTATGACGATCTCAAAATCTGTTTTTGTTTTCCATGAAATGCTGTAACTTTGCTTGAAGTATCATTAACTGCTAATTCCAGCTTGAAATTGATTAAGTACTAGCCAATGGAAAAATAGAGTAAGTAATCACAGTTCTATACGTTGTATGGAAGAAATGGGCAATTATCGGGTTACAGTGTTAAAATATACACCGTGATATCGATTATTTTGTTTTGACAGAGATTTCATCATCTCACAGTTGTTATCAGCCAGTGAAAAGTTGATAATTCCTCTTCCAATCGTGCAAAATATCATCACATTGTAATTTATCCGTTTTGCCACTGTTTCAGCTCAACATATCTATAACTGTTGGATGAGAAAGTTTCGTGAAGTCAAATATACGAATAAGTCAAATGTAAGTTAGTAAAGTGTTTCCCAAAGTGTGGCAATTGTACCACCGGTCGTATGCGAACGGGTTTCTTAGGTAGGCGTCAGAAAATTAATAAACACAAATCGCACTTAATAATACAACCAAAAACATATACGACATTGGGAGAAGGATTCCGCCGAAAAGACTGATATCCCAAAAGGGGTACGCGAATGATATAAGTTTGGGAAACACTGTTCTAGAATTTTTATTGGGGTAGGTATGGTAAGTAGGTATTGTAGATATTAGCGCACGTAGCTGACAGTTGAGTTTTTTATGATGTTACATTCCTGTTTTAGTTTCCAGTGCACGAGACTAGAATTGCTGTATTAAGTTCAATACATCAGGCGAACAGACAAATCTAAAGTGACTTCATGTGCATGACATAAGTGACGCACCATCACGTTTCCAAAGCTGCATATATGCCCCCCCCCGTTACCAATTTCTCTTTACGACTCTTTGGGTTTAGAATTAAGAAAATGAAGCAAGTAAATCTAAAGATTTTTGTAAAGCCCAGATAATTTAATTCTCGAAGTTACAAAATGAAACTTTAAGAGGAATTTTCATTATTATGAATTGAATTCAAAATAATCCTTATCATTGTATCATTAATAAAAAAAATGGAGTGATTATAGTGAAGTTAAAGTTTTGAATATGCTGATGTACGGTTGCCTTGAATCTGCTAAAGTGCCAACAATCTTGATGTACCACAATGGAATAATCCAGAACGTCATTGAATGTATTCACAGTAATTACAAAATAATGTTTAGTCCAAACAGTCGTATGAGCACTTTGTAATTTTAACAATAAATTAAATCTTTTCTTTAAAATAAAATCTAAACACAAGAGTAAATACTTCTGCCGTCTGAAAATAAATTAAGAACAAAAGTATCAATAGGAATAAGTGTTCAATTCTTTCCTTATATACATCTCTACTACTCTGTTACGTCCTTATATCGCAATTCATCCCCACATGACATATTTCACAAGTCATCCCAATGCAACATATTTCACAATACATTATAACACGATATATGTATCGAAACTCATTCGTACCAATGATAGACGACCTTAAACTTTACACAGGCTATTATCAATGCTGAAAACAGCATATATGTAGAATCCACGATCGTGGACACAAATTAGCAATGTAATATGTTGTTTATAACTGATCATAACAATCTACAAGCATGGATTAAAGTTAAACACACAACATAGAAATGCATAACATTACTAACATAGGTGTATACATTTCAGGACTTAAGGTACTATGGAGGAATGGGAACCAGTTTAGAAATGGGTGAACATAAAATAGAGTATATATGCGTTTGGCTGGCAGTATTGGTTGACAATGAAAGTAAACTTGTACTGAAAATAGTAATGGAAGAGTATATCTAGTTGTAATTGTAAAATAATCGAGTGAATATTGTATTAATTTAATTTCTTTTTTCAGACAGCGTTTGGAAAACTCTTACTGAAATTAGCACATGACTCTTTGAATTGAAATCATATGCTTCAAACACTATGGGAGTTGAATTTTGTACTGTGATTCCTTCAAGTTTACGGCATTATTGGCACCAATTTCTTGCACGAAAAACAACCGCTCTCTGCACAATATCCGCTCAGTAAGCATGTCTGCTATCTGGTTATTTATTATTCAGTTTTATATTTTAACCCCTACGCAAAACAACTCGGAGTTTCTTCTGTATATCAAGTGCAACACATCAAATCCAATAATGTGGTTCCATTACTTTGTTTGCCATGACTTGCTCAGCTTTCTTTTGGTTGTAATATTAACTATACAGGATTCTTGGTTCAAGAGATATGTGCAGACATGTGTGTTTGCAAAGCGTAAAATTGCAAATGCTTATTGGAGCACACTTTTGTTCTCGAACTTTCCGTTTCGTAGGTGCTTGGTTTTGCACGCTAAGATCTTCAGTGTCGGAGGAAAGTAAATCTTGTTTGTAGTCCGCAATCCTATGATACCTAAATACAAGTGATTGGTTTTGAAAAAGACCGGAACTTATGATTTCAGGTAGTTTTGTGCGTGCTATTTTGTGACCTTAGCTGACCTGAAAAATCAGAATTGCACGTATCGCTTGAGAACAAATTTTATTTATAATCTTTTTTAAACGTAATTAGTGATCAATTTTCTCTTTTCTGCACCCGCAAACTTTACTACATGTATTATTTTCCACTGCACGACATTAGTAACGTAGTGCTAGTTATTTACGTTAGCGGTGGACATTTATTAAGTCATTTGAATGTAACAGCACCAGGCTCTGACTACTGTGTTCGGAAAAGTGTTCAAAGAGAAGAAACACCCCGTCTTAAAATGAACTAGCACTTCATCACGTTTTAAAGCTGCACGCACAACAGTGTTCACTTTCTTGAACATTGTCACTTGATTTGAACATTGCCACGTGAACATCTGGTTTATATGTGCAAAAGTGCTTAAACCTTTGAAAAGAATGTACAAGATTCTTGTACTAACTGTAGTGGGTATATGTAACAAGAAACTGCTACTGTTACGTACTTTCCGTCCCAATGGAATGTATTAGTATATATTTAATATATCTCTAGCAGTGTCTACTCACAATGAGAATGCTTTAAAACAATATGGTCTGTTTCATGCATTTTACGTGCATATGTGAAAATTACTGTAATGTGAACAGTTTTAAAGGCTTTTCAATTCAACTTTATTATTAACATGCAAACTGGAAAACTATTATAAAATAATTCTAATATTCTTCAGAAAGTAAACTTTTCTCAGGGTATTGTCCTAAGGATATACGTTAAAAACGTACAAAACATATGCATGAATTGTTTTTTGAACTCCTCAGTCAG
Source organism: Potamilus streckersoni (assembly GCA_016746295.1). Lineage (NCBI taxonomy): Eukaryota > Metazoa > Mollusca > Bivalvia > Unionida > Unionidae > Potamilus > Potamilus streckersoni. The sequence continues at coordinate 3,829,811 of JAEAOA010001901.1, read as the reverse complement.
TGAAGAAAACTGCATATTTGTTAAAGATTTAATCTCTATCCTTTTCCATAAATTCTATTAATCGCATACTTTGAAATTGTAGAAATGTAATAGCAGTTTGAGTATAAGGTAATACGCAAGATCATACCATCAATGAACAATGTAATTCGGTTTGTCTCATTTCAATTCTTAATGCGAATCTCTGTAAAGGTTTGCTTTTAGCGGAATGGGAGTTGGGTGAAAAGCTGCATCAGTGCAATATAACATTTATTAAAAATGTACATAATAAATGTGTGGAATATGAAATTTTAAAGAAAATATTGATGTCGATTATTCAAATTCGTGTGTAAACTGATGTATAAAAGTATTAAGACAATCAGGCACAACTAGGCAGCTGAATCAGCCTAGGCGTAAAACGTCCAACCTCAGGTGTTAATCCAACTTCAGACCGCTCCGGTGGCCTAAATGGTTAGAGCGTCCGCCTCGGATATGGGAGGTCGCATGTTCGAAACCAAGCCGAGACATACCAAAGACATAAATAATATTGTACTAACAACTGCCTCGCTCAGTGCTTAACATTAAGATGCTAGTGTTAGGAATGGTCGGCCTTGTGTCAGGATAATGTGACTGAGTGGTACATGATAGTACATGTCTGCAGTATGTTACTAGAGGCCGACCGAACTTCTTTTTCTTTTTGGGCGCCAAAAGTTGGTAAATTGCCTCTTTTGGCATACTTTCTGTTTTGGCCGAAGCCAAAAATTTAGCTTTCGGTTTCTGCCGAAACTGATATTGACTCTCTGTCATCAGCAGAAAATCTATTTTAATTTTCAGAATGCAATGCTGGTTCTGCGTCTATAGCTCTGCTTGTCAGGCGGTCAGTCGGCGCTAGGGAATTCTTGGCACTAAGATACAAGTAAACAAAAGCGCGCGCCAGCAGCTGCAGCTTGATAGCGAGGTTACAACCGCAACCATTGTCGGCTAATAACCAGTCTACAGCCGCCAGCCTGTATCTCCGTCCTTGAATGAACTCTCTTTGGCGGCAAGAAAATAACTTGTGCAATGCCTCTGTTCCCGTCCCGCCTCTCGCCTTGGCTTATGTGTTGCATTTCAGTCTCCTCACGTGTTGAATACAGAGATTTTGCAATCTGACAATATTGATAATTTCAGTTAGTTAAACTGTAACAAATTAATCTGTGCGAAATAGAAAAATGAAGTTAATAATAAACGGTTTAGTTAATCACCGCAAAAAATGTCGAAACTGCAGTGTGGGATTACTTCACAAAAATCGAAATCTGATGCAAGTAAGGCGCAGTGCAAAGAATGAAGCAAAATGTTATCACTTGGCAGCGATAAACCAAGACTTCAGAGAGTTTCATGCTTGAAAGATTATCTGGCCATCTGCCATAAGGAGCTCCATCCATGGTACATATCTCAAGAAGTCCATTTACGATGGACCAGAGTGTGCCTAGAAAACGTTGATGATGGAAGATAAAGCGACTAAACTGCACTACTGAATTTTGTGCTGATGACATTGACATTAATGGTCGAATGAAGAACGGTCTTGCCTGATGATGCAGTCCAGCAAATTGATAAGTCCATCATGGACTTGATCGTTGTCGACATGTTACCTTACTCAATTGTTGAAGGTGAGACATTCAAAAGACAGAACATTGGTGATCCACTCAGCGTTCATCGCATTAAGGGAAACAGCCAAACATACTACCGAACAACTCTAATGTCTGCCACATATGACAAAATCGTGAAACACGTGAAAAAGGTGATGTAGGATGACACCTGTATATCGTTTACTACATATGGATAAAGCAAACCAACAAGAAGGTTCGCAAGATTGTTACTAACTTTAGACATACTGAACAGGCGTGCCGTCATCTCGTGGAACAGCAGCAAACAGTTAAATCTCCAGAACATTCCCTAATCCAAGACGTTGAGACTAGATGGAATAATATATATCTTATACTATAGCGGCTGGTTGAACAGCGCAAGGCGATTAATCTGTACAGCGTGCAGCGTGCAGCGAGGAAGAATCGACAGTCTTTCAATCACAGAGTGGGAACTGGCTGGAAAATGTTGTTAAAATTCGTAAACCATTTTACACTGTAACGCAAGATATTTGTGCTGATTATGCATGCGTTTCTGTTGTGATAACAATTTTCCCAAATTTGAAGAGCACGCTAAGCACTACAACAGCAGACCATGGCTTCAGGCAAATGAAAGTGGTGCTGCGAGACCTGTCGATTCTCTGATAACAGTTTCTCAGCACCTTTTCTTGCTGCAACGCTGCTTAACCCACACTTCAAGGATACATATTTCAATGTACAGGAGTCAGCGGCAGCAAAGAGAATGGTTCTGGACTTTCTACACTCAGTCCAAGAATCCGCTATGAATAATAGGACTGCACTATGTCAGCTAAATTGACAACGTCGAGCAAGAACTTGAGAGCAACGAGACTTCTGAATCAGGTGCTCAAGAGGAGGCTGATTTGTTGTCTGCGCATGACAGACCACCTGCTTATGTGAACTCACCACAAAATGGAAACAGTCAAACTGACGCCGTACCGACATATGATCAGCAGTTGATCAATGTTTTAATGTTTTACCTCAAATGACCACGGACATATACCCGTACTGGCATTGCAGTCGACCTGTCTTTCTGAAATATTTTCCTCAATTGTTTAGATATGCTGCGTTCATTCATTCGAAATTTTCCGGTATACAGTTTCGTTTTTATCGGTAGTTGATGTACTTAAATGAAAACATTTACACATAAAACGAAATACTTTGCATAAGAAAGCAATGATTAAAAAGATGTGTTCATATTCGTAGTCTTAAATTAAAATGAACGAAGTCTGACCAAAAATAGTTAAACAATGAGAACAAAACTTCTGAATATCACTGGACGAATTACTAGCTTATGTTTAAGTTCAAATCTCTCAAATACAAAATATACAGATATTTATGCTTTATTTAAAATTTATTTCAACAATGTTAGGCAAAGTGAATTTGTTAACATTTTGCTGAAGATAGATCAGTAAGTGGCCATGTGAAAACGGATAGATAGATAGATAGATAGATAGATAGATAGATAGATAGATAGATAGATAGATAGATAGATAGATAGATAGATAGATAGATAGATAGATAGATAGATAGTAGTCAATAAAAAAATCTTTCTTTAACGTATGCTGCTTCTATGTGTTGTTTTAGGCATGCATTTTTTCGTTATCACATTGTTTCGTTGAAAACATCTAATCTATTTATATAATTTATCTGTTTATTTTTTATTTATCTCTTTTATTATACAGCTTGTGGTTTTGTGATATTCTTTCGTTTATTTGTCATGTATTGTACATTCCTTTTATCAAACATAGTAAGACAAAGTGACATGAATGGATTAGCAACATTTAATTCATGCATTCACTCGGTCATAATAAGTCTAAACGAAATGTTTAGTTCTGTTTGATTTAGATTTCACCGTTATATAATCAGTGATAAAATAATTGTAATATTAATTTTTGAAGCAGAATGTTGCCATGAAAATTTAAATTTTTCACTCATTCAGATTTAAATTTCACCCTAACAAAAGCATAGTGTATTGAACATACAATTAACCAATATGAAAAATTTCTTAATAAAGTAAAGTTCAATATGAGTAATGCGAAATGATTTCAGCAAATGAGTGATATCTAACAACTCTTCTGCTTTATCACCCTTAGTTCGCTGTTCGTTCTTTCGATCGATCATCGACCATATAGAGAAATATTAGTGCGGTGATAGATTCGCTTTTGTGCCCACCGTTACAGTGGCACTGCATGCAAAGGTTCCCTTGTATGTCGGTCCATAAATTTATCCATTGCACCTTGGTAATATTTTATTGTTTTCAAGCACATGTGAAATAACCGTATTCCGTTAACACATTTCTAGTTTCATGTCCAACAAATATCCACGAAATCGAATCCACCACGACAAACTATATTGTTATATTGGATGGTAAAGTAACGTTGTGACTCAACAATATTGTCACTTTCAATCTAATCCTAAGCAGCTATATAAATTTGATAAAATATATGAATATAATTTTGATTAGCACCAAGTAAAAAGCAGCAGTAAAATTATTTTTAATTAATTTCACAGTGTATTCACAAATTGTGATGATATTCGTATGTTTATACACGTTAAGAAGTTGTTTTTCTATCCTGTCTTATCATGTGACTGTAACATGTGACTGTAACGTCATTGTTTCATTGAAACATATCTAGAGCCTGGCTCCCGGAATCCAGTCATCCTATTGTAGACAGACTTGGGAGAAGAATTGAACTGATAACTGGACTCAGTACCAGACAGTATCCGCATGCAAGTCACTCAGAAGATTTTCAGGTAAGACTATGCCAATATAACAAGCTGAACCCGTTAGATAAATAGGAATAACATTCCCGAGAGCAAAGAAACCACAAAAGCAAAGAAATCATGCTCCGGTCAGCCAATTCGAACAAACTCAGCAAGCTTTTATGTAATGGGAACAAGCCATACAGGGACAGACAAATATCTTATTCTATAGAGAGATGGTCAGCAAGCCGAGTTGACAATAGTTGAGCAAGCCGAGTTGACAATAGTTGTATTAAACGGCAGTGTGTTTAATAATAATAATGATAATAATAATAATAATAATAATAATAATAATAATAATAATAATAATAATAATAATAATAAGAAGAAGAAGAAGAAGAAGAAGAAGAAGAAGAAGAAGAAGAAGAAGAAGAAGAAGAAGAAGAAGAAGAAAAAGAAGAAGAAGAAGAAGAAGGAGGAGGAGGAGGAGGAGGAGGAAAAGAAGAATGTTTTCTTTTATGAGGGTTACTGATAATGCTCACGCGATTTCCTCTGAAGATTTCCTTATTAATTATGAATATATTCTAATCACTCAGTAGAAATTTAAATGAACCTGCATTGGGACGATATAAATACAGACAGAGGGATAAGGTCATATCATACAAACTAAGAAACAAGACAGTTTTCCTTATGTAGAGAACGTTGGGAAAGGAATGAAGTGAATGGTAGAGAGACACTGGAGACAAAACAGAGTAAAACAGGAATCAATATAGAGTTGGGTGAACGTGACATTCAATCTGAAAAATTATGCGTAGATAAGGTATTACGTAAAAGAGAGAGAGACATGTAAACAAGTACTCTCTTCAGATATACAGGTACATGTTAGAAATACGGAGGAGAAAGAGCATGCATAGTTTTAATAAATGCACGTTAAACCATGGGTCTCAAACACACATTCCGTGGGCTGCATGCGGCCCGTCAAGCCGTAACCTGTGGCCTGAAATATGATTGGCGTCACAAAATGTCACGAGAGATAACAAAGGTGGTGCAGCTCTTGGGTCATCGAAAATACCCTCCTACGGCCGTCAGGGTGGTTTGAGTTTGAGACCTCTGGGTTAGACGATTAATGAAGCAGAGTGACAGACTAATATACAAAGGAATTGACATACTGATAGACAATGGACTTGAAATACGAATAGAAGGCGTTGTGTCCTGTAACTTGGGATATTTGCAGGTACAAAAAGAAACCGAATGAAGGACATGCTGGTAATTATCCTGGTGGCGATTAGAGATAATATAACAGGATCAGTACCATAGCAATATGGGCACACAAGAGAGTTGCAGGCGAGACAGGGCGATACTGTATGATAATGAATAAAAAGACGACAAAATGACAGAAAGAACATGTGCATATGTATGGCCTTGATAAAGACACTGCATGGCTTGGACACAGTCATAAAAACAAACACAATTAACAGGAGGAGCAAGTGAATTCCGATCTGAAAAGGCTTGGATGGAAGCGCCTATTAAAAACAATACTGAGACATAAAAAATGCAGTAAATTTGTATATTTTCTTTAGCAGCTCCTAAACGTATCCTTTAGTTATTATGTGTCTTGGAGTATATTCATTTGTAAGATTTATGTTTCAAACATAAAGATTTTTTTGGTGTGTGTGTGTATGTGTGTGTGTGTGTGTGTGTGCATGTGTGTGTGTGTTATGACACCGCCTATTTTGTACTTTAGGAAGTAAAACAATAAAGGGATAAACCGTTGCTATTTATGTAAACCAGGTCTACCTTATTACAAAACATATTCTGCGAAAATGAAAACTGACTGTGTGAAAATAGAAGTAAGATCATCAAATAAAAACTTGTGTTGAATGATTTGATGTGCATTCCTTTACTGTGACAAAGCACTGTTGTAATTTCACATTTGACTTTTAACAAATTAATTGACAGTCACCCAACTATATTGAACGGTGGTATGAACGTCCATATTTTCTATATGTATTTTGTCTTATAAATAAAACACATTAAACATATTTAAATTCGTCTAAAGATAATAAAAGTATTAAGTAACAAATACATGTAAGATACTCATGTATTTATGTTGTAAGTCATTGAAACTGATGGTAATATAGTAGAAAGCATTGCGGATGTTCTTGAAGCAGTAAAGAAACTAAGACATAGCAATATTATGTAATCAATCAGTTCGATACGAAAATTAGCTCAATCAAGGTTCCAAAGTTAAGATAATCGTAATTGAATGTCACTAACTGTCAACATTTTATTAAAGTAATGATCACGACAGTACCTAATGGTTTTCAGCGGAAAGGAAGCGACTAAAATTGAAAGTGTTTTAACATATTTAAAATCAATTCCAGATACTAAATTATGGAATAGGAGGAATGTATGAACCGCATCCAGATTGGTTCGTAAGTAAAAATTTAATTTTCTTTCCGTTAGCTTTTTCGCTTTGAATAATTAATTTCTCTGACCAAATGTCATGAGAATGGTTGCTATTAATTGTTGGTATGCCATCCGTCCGTCATCTGACTGCAAAAACGGCCGTATTTATTTTAGTACCATTTAAATTATTAACTCCTAATACTGTTATGCCAGATATCAACACCTTTGGATTGTGTCATCTTTTCAATGACAAGTTGAAATAGGATTAGAGAAAGATATAATAAATAAAATATTAAAAGGCAAGAACAAATTCATTCTTCAAATTGCAAGCAAACCTTGTCAAAACAATGCATGATTTGCAATAGGACCCTGTATTCAGACGGTAAACGAAAGCCTCTATTTTGCTTCTTATCTCACATAACAGAGCAGTTTAAGTCTTGATGGACCTTTGGACGAAATGTCCAAAGAAAGTTTCCTATCTTTCAAATCGAGTTTCATGTATACGCTCTGCTTCTCTTTACTTGCTGATTCAAAACTTATAAATATATATATATATATATATATATATATATATATATATATATATATATATATATATATATATATATATATATAATTAAGTAAAAGACATGGATATATCTTGACCGCTTACAATTGCTGAATTCATAACATGAAAGAGTTGAAACGGTTAACTTTAAGAACCACATGGCTGTTTGCATATAAATGTGCCCAAACAGTTCACAAATGGACTAAATTACACACACGTCTTTCCAGGTAACTTAATGGGTGAGAACAAATAGTCCCCTTTAGCCCTAGTGCTTGGGGAAGCACGTGTAAGATTGGACAGTTGGTGATATTGGCTATTGATGGTTATTTTTTATTACAAAAATTGAGTAATTCTGCCATACATCCTTGAGTGAAACGTGTGTCTTAAACTACTGTTCAATTTCTTTGACCTTGTGAAGGAAATAATCCAACAAACATATTGAATGAATTGCTTCAGTTTATACATACGTATTATAGACATTATGAATATAACACATTCATATTGTTATAAATTAAAATTTCGAATTGTTCAACAACGAAATTTTCTTTCCGCATTTAACGAAATCATGGGTGCACATATGTCCTATCTTTCCTTATATGGGCATGCAAACACCGTCTCTGCAAAGAGGTGTATTGAGTTCAGTCGTAATGATAGGAATGCCATACAAAATGGTTGCTATTATCTATCGTCAAATACGCCTGATTAATACAGTGTGTTGGAAAATGCAGATTAAAGTTTGAAAGATATTTTAGATGCTATTTTAACTATTGCTACATGATACTGACCAATCTGATTATCTTGTCCAAAAGACAAATGAGTACGAAATTCCTTTATAATGATTTGGCTTATATATATATATATATATATATATATATATATATATATATATATATATATATATATATATATATATATATATATATAAAGGATACAAATCATATGGCGAATAACAACCCTTTCAAGCGCACTGGATAAGAATATCAGGTATAGATTCAAATAACTGGGATATAATCTGCGTTACATAAGTGTACAAAAAAGTAATAAATGTCGCTTTTGGCTTGTAGACTTTTAGGAAATTAAAGTTTTCAGTATTCGCAACAAGTCTATACAGGCTGCTTGTATTTATAGGTTTAACTCATGTGGAGACAGCCATGTAGATGTTTACTAACACAACGTTTTTTGTATTTATTTGTTTGTTTTGTATATGTTTTGTATTTGCCTTTGAAAAAGACTCATTAAGAGTCGAAAGCGCTCAGGCTAGTTAGTTACTAGTTAGTTACTAGTTTCGCACTGTTCGTCGTCCGTTTATCACATATGTGTGTATATATATATATATATATATATATATATATATATATATATATATATATATATATATATATATATATATATATATATATATATATACATACATACATACATGCATACATACATACATGCATACATTTGTATTATGCCTATTGTGCAAGGTTCTATTTTATCCCATATTCTATACTCAAACAGGAGTTAAACTGTAATCCAATGATCTTGTCTATATTTAGGGGACCTTGCTGGCCAATGGTGCATACAGATACGGAGACCCACCAAGTTTAAGAGCGTCTGGAGACAGATTGGCTACTTGGCTCTATTACGTAAGTAACTTTTGATGTGACATGGTCACTTCTATACTCGTCCATTGTTACGTTGAGCAAGAATTATATTTCAACTTTGGAAGGTGATATCTAAATGAAAAATTATTTGGTGAGCCATTTCGATGCATGAATAAGTTCAAACATAAGAAGCTACTGCTAGTGCACTGTGAAAATGCAATTAAATGATTCAGTTAATATATAATGCTATCATTATCACTTAAATTTAGCAATGAAAAAAATACCTTTTAAAAAATAATGCCACTGAACGACAGTTTCCATTCTGAGGGATAAGGCAAACAAGCTTTCCTTTTGTATCAGACCACGATTTTCCCTTTCATCGTAGTCCCAGCTTTCGACGTGGAAGAATTTGTTACTGTATTCAATATATGCACTTTTGTCTAGAGGAAAATGACAGAACATTTTATTGAATCCTTCTATTTTAAGTTAAAGGCACATTTTAGTTTAGGTCATGTTCAGATCATCTACTTGCTCTATTATGAATTTAACTTTTCTGGCCGGAGGAAGCATTTATCGCCACCTCCAATGCAAGATAGTTTATTCACACTGTTCTAAAGTATGGTGAACTTGTTGTCTATGGCCCGGTTTCCCATTGGCTCATAAACGTGGACTCTATCTCTAATCATTAATGTCATGTTTTACACGCTGAGAAATCTAACACTTCAAATAGATTTATTTATTAAAAAATTAGAATTAAACTCAGAAGAAAACTGCTATCAATCTGGTTTGACATTCTTCGTACTCTTGCTACAAAAATTGATTAACTTCGACAGAAAACATAAAGTCCTTGCTTCACTAGTATACTTTCTCGTAAATATTCCAGCTAGAAGACGTGAAAAAAGGGGGAGCAACCGTTTTTGTGAATCTTAATGTTACAGTTCCTGTCGTTAAGGTATGTTTAACATGGATTCTGCTTAATAAATTCCTTCTCTCTGCTTTTCTTCTATTTTCATTCCAATTTATTTATCTGCATAAAATATAAATGTATCTTCTTGCAAACAAACTATACGATTTGAACATATTGTTTATTTTCTTTTCAATGGCTTCTTTATACGATACAGAATTTGGGAAATATCCTACATGAAATTTAGTATCTAGTACACAGATCATAAGTAACCTGTATACACATCTTTAGTGTCCTATACACAAATATTTAATATTCTGTACACGGATCTTTAGTATCCTATACACGGATCTTTAGTATCCTGTACACAGATTTTTAGTATCCTGTAAACAGATTTTTAGTATCCTGTAAGCAGATACTTGGTATCCTGTACACATTATCTTTAGTATCCTATACGCAGATCTTTGTTATCATATGCACTGATCTTTTGTATCATATACACAGATCATTAGTATCCTGTACACGTATATTTAGGATCCTATAGACAATAGACAGGTCATTAGTATCATATGCACAGATACTTAGTATACTGTGCACAGATCTGTATTATCCTGTACACATATCTTTAGACTCATTTACACAGATCTTTAGTGTCCTGTCCACAAATATTTAGTATTTAGTGTCCTGTACAAAAATATATAGTACCATGTACACGGATCATGTGCAAAGATCTTTAGTATCCTTTGAACAGATCTTTAGTATCATCTACACAGATCTTTAGTATCCTGCAAACAAATTTTTCAGGTATTAACTGCCAAAATATGCTTTGTATTTAGAAAACATTCTTACTGGCCTCTTTGAAACGTAGGTATAAAACTTATTTCACGCAATGGCCTCGTGGTCAAACATAGGACAACTATTAAAAACTTACGACTATATGAAGTAATATGGTCTAGTGTTATTTTTTCGGTTGCATTATTCTCAAGTTTGGGATGTCCTGATTTGATTTCAGACATGGATGTTTCCGTATTCAATTGAGCAAGACATTTAATCGAGGTTGCTAAAGTCAATCTAGCTGTACATGTAATAAGGATTATGTGAAGGTTAGCCTACCCAATTATGGTGGAACCATGTGTTCGCAGATGCTTAATGCAATGAAAAAAACGGTCCTTCTAAACCACTGGTAAACGTGCAATGTTAACAATGTGCAAAATGTTACGTGGTCTAAAGTGTCGTACTACATTTTCAGGGTGCTGCAGCCTTTTGGTACAACTTAAAAAGGAACGGCGAATTAGATGAAAACACATGGCATGCTGGGTGCCCCGTGCTTCTGGGATCCAAATGGGGTAGGTCAAGTAATTAAAATATAATTGGGTTGTTTAATCAAAAATTTCTTTTTACTGTCGTTACGTACTCTTTTAAATACAACAATCCTCCAATGTATAAGTATGCTTTAGAAAACTCTTTTGAGAAACTTTGTCCTTCCACATACGTTTCTTATGCAAGGAAAGGTAAAGAAAACTGTATGCCAAGCCAGAAAACCTATTCTCTAACCATGTCTATATTTAAGAACTGATTAGAAAAAGCTCCATGATACAATGCCTATGTACATGGGAGAAAAATCTAAAGAAAATGTCATATTTATCGTGTACAGTGAAATACTGTAATGCCTGTAGTTTTTCGTTCAACTTATATTAATTCTTGTTTTTGACGCATACAAATGAATAGAGGCCAAAAAATCGTCATTTTCTTATGTACAGAAAATTTGCAAATGCTTAATAATAAATTACACAAATCTTTGTAGAATGCGAAGCATCAGAGCCAACAAAGTTTGTATTTTATTGACTGAAAATATTATCGTCTTGCCATGCTTTACATATGGTCCTAAGACATAGGTTTCAATAAAAGACTTCCGTATGTCTTTTGCTGGAACAACCTGGAAGAAGACATGCAAGCTGTCCAAGCCGGCCTGGTCTGGTATTGAACCTGAGGCCTTTAGATTACGAATCCAAAGCACTTTCAACTGAGCTTCCGCAACTCTTCCTTACACTTGAAAACAAAAAAGAGCAATAACGCTGTTTTGATAAGGAATACAATTTATTCTTAAGTTCAAACATTTTAACAGTCTATTCAATTCTCTTTATCCCTGATATTGAGAAAATGTAGCTTATATTTGCTAATGGCAACAAGCCGCATTAACGATAAACGATTACTAAGATATTCCGATCCAAATGTTCAGTCTTCTGTGTTGCCTATTTATAGTACTGATGCGTGAGATTGTTACTTTACAGAACAGTAGTTCTATAAGGATCTGACACTAATCTGGATTTGTCCAATATAATTCTTTGATACACCTTTTCTTTACCATCTAACTTATGGTATGGTATACTGACCACTACGGGTCTGTTATATTTACAGTAAAATTATTTTCTTAGTCTCACGATATTTTATGATATTCTTAGGGAAAAACAGCATATATCAGACATGAAACTGGCCCGTTTTCAAGCTATTATTAACTTCGTGTTGTACGTAAAATATATCCAACCACAAAGCAATATGACCCTGTGGTCAACTGTACCTCATAAACTGACCAGAGATACAAACTGTGACGTTCAGGTTAATACAAGATGATGGAGTAGTAATCAGGGAGCAGGGACACGCGCACGGACATCAAGTGACCCGCTGTATGTAAACTGCTACCTGAGACTGGTATCACACAGTAAAAACCGTTTTAAACGAAATCCAGTTTGCGAACATAACAATAAAAATCAATTTAGTTGCATTTTGATGGGGGGGTTAACAAATTTATGTCGCTCCTTTTAAGTTTCTTGCATCTTTGTCTCATATTTAGGATCCTTTTATGAAGCAAAATGCTATTTCAGAAGTTTTCAATCCGTTAATTTATCTTTGTCTTACTTTTCATTTTCAGTTTCAAACAAATGGATTCGAGAAACTGGACAATTCTTTCGGCGACTTTGTGGCAAAAATCCAGATTCTCTGGACGGCCCTTTGTAACATCATATTTTACAGATATTGTATAGAAAGGAAAAAGTCAAGATTTAATTTTATTTTTAGTTTATCAAAAATAATGGGTTAAACATACAAACATGTATTTTAAGTACATACGTATAAATAATTTAAGCACCGGTTTGTAAAAGGTGTCTTAGTTAATCAATACATACTAGATCTGCAAAATAAGTAAAATTGTCATCGTGAATTATTATTCCTAAGCTCTTGCCCGTCTCGAGTTTGGCATGATTATCTTCAAAGATTTATCAGGTGGGTTTGCACGTTTAATCTTTCTAAAACATAGTGTGAGCACAATGTTCGAATGAAATATGTCGTTCAAGAAATACGAAATACAATAAAGGCGAAGGATGTTTGACACAATACAAAACTCTTGAAGGAATTAATACGTACATGTATTCAAATGGACTTAACACATTTCATCATATTTGAATGTTTGTACAAGTATTCAGCAGGAAACAAAATCTGTCTCAGGCAAACACATGTTAAAATGATTGTCAGATAGAGCGAAGAAAATTGCTATTAAAGTTTTAGAATCAAAAGTATTATGTCGTTCATATCTTAACAGCCGCTTTCAATTAAATGCCAATATTCAATATACTCCTTCCGAAAGTTTTTAAAGTTTTATCGTCGCGAAGTAAAAATACTTTAAGCTCATCGTGACTGGTTATGTTATGGCTGTAGGTTAGTAATTTAGTTGTATTTATATACTGACGTTGTAAGTGTTTTGATTACAAAAGGACTGATACACCAAGTACAACTAAATAATTGTTCAGTTAACCAGATTTATGTTGAAAAAGCCTTTTCTTAGGTTTCAAAGCGGAATAACTCCAAAGAAGAAGTGAAATTAATATCACGATTAAGCTATGAAAGGAGACACTTTCATTAGGCAATACACCCTAAATAGACACTCGTCAGTGCTTGCACATGTCTCAGAGAAGTATATTGAGAAAAAAATCCAAAACCCCAAAGCCAAACATTTACATCTCAAGGCATGAAAGACAGCAATGAAAGCTGGTTATGAAACTTTCCATCAATAGTATTGGTACAAGAAAAACATCAACGCGGAACAACATGCAAGAAATATTATGGGGGAGGGTTTATCCATCGTACCTTGGTCAAGCTTTTGCACTAGCTTTCCTGCAGGGTCCTTAGACTTGTGTTTAAGTATTTGTGGACACATCTTGAGTTCAAAATACTTCAGTTAGAGTTAATACAGTGTTGCAGAGAATTCACATATTTTAAAAGAAGGGCAGAAGAGCACTGATGTTCCATAACACATTACTAGTTGTGGTATTGGTTTATTGCAGTGAAGACATAAAATACATTGTAAAGCATATGTTACATGCATCAGTTATATCTTACATAAAACGTATTGAATAATGCGACACTAAAGATGAGGAAACGTGATGATGTAAAAGCTAAAATGCCTTTCATTGCCTGTATAATTTTAGTGTTCCTCATTTATTCATTATGACGTGTATACTAATAATCGCTGGGAAGAGAGTATAATGAATTAAAACAATTTTACTGACAGGGTCTTTTTCCACGGCAGTGTTGTACGCCAATGTGTTTACGTATGAACAATGTGCTAAACTGCAAATGAACAAATGATAAATTTGAGAAAGGCAATTAGTGACCCATTTCTTTGCCATTTTATGGCTAATAACAGGTCCTATGAAAACAATTAAATAAAGTTTACGTCATCTGTTTGTTTTTATTGAATTTGCCAAAGTCTTTACATGTAGCAACAGAGAACTGTTAATTAATACCCAGTATCATTTACCTCTGCTATCCAGGGTGGCTTGAATGATATTTAAAGTATACTAGAATCGGTTTTATATCCTTTTGCTTACGTCAGCTTTTGTAATTAGTGGCAAGATTTCTTCGGAAGTTAAACTCTAATCAAGACAATTGCACACGATTTATCAATTTCCACGGTAAACATCGTTCATATTCTTGAAAAACAGGGAAACATCAGTGAGTTCAGATTTATATACAATATTAAATCGTTCATATTAAGTGGCTCATGGATTATTCTGTAATCTATATTTGGACGTATCTATTTTTGTGGGTTTAAACTTTACGGATTGGCTTGACCAATCAGCGCATGCTTTAGTGACACACCTCCAGTCGCTGAATCATCTACCAAATACTTCCAGCATTTTATTCCATTCTATAAACCCTGTCGAAGTTTACAGCTCTTCCTGAAGTGGAAAAAACAAGACTGAGGCATTCGTCATGATCAGCTAAACGTCACTTAAGATGTAACTTGTAATTTGTTTTCCCATTTACCACCTGCGACTAGTCTGAAAAATGTTGCATGACTAAAGTTGTGTTCTATTCGGTTCGGGTCTGTCATTATTGTCAATGGAAACGTATGAACGAACAGTTCATCCAGACCAGCAGAGAGAATGGTACTTAAATGAATCTTTAAGAAAAGCATTTTGACTGTTTTATTTCAGGGTCATTCTTCACTTATTTCGCTGTCTAGTTTTTAACTATACTCAGACAAATGGGTATCTATTGCCTTCCCCAAAAACACCCTAGTAACCAAGTCGTGCTAATACAGTATCCTTAACTTCATATTTATTTATATCTCTCATATAACGTTTCGTAAGTCCCATTCTTAGGAGTTGTTAAGCCACCTTTTCCATAATAGAAACTTAAATAAATAATACATAAATAATACAGTACATTAATAGATAATTAAATGCATATAGAGCATGCATCCAATTTGTAAATATATAAATAAATTATATAGATAAATTCAGCAATGCAAATGCAATCCAAACTGATTAATGCAAGATAATATATTCAAACAAGAGAGGTGTGGGGGGGTTACAGTGGGTCTTTTCAAATGTAGACGCACACGTCGCCAGGCTTCAATATATATTGCAATTAAAGATCGAATCTTATACAGAAACATCTGTGTCTTTTCTGCTTGATCTTTGCATGTGTAGTGTATGCGTTTCTACAAACTTGCTGTGACTGGCAAATATTCTGTCTGAAATGTGAAATGTTGATCAGATTATCACCAACATTATCTATTTTCTCCGATTGTACATATTCACCTTTATTGAAAACTCTTTCTTTCTGGCATTGTATATAGGTCGCTTTGTAAGGTAGAAAATCGTCGAGTCCAGGTAGCATCGCCATTTTTGTGGAGTACCTTATCATTGGTTTTAATGAAACGGGACCACGTGATTTGTGGGGGATTAACTTTCGCTTTGTGCCGCATTAATTATAATCTCACACGATTATTAAGAAGTCTTTATCTTAGTCATACATTTTTTTATAAGGCAATTATCGTATTAATATAAGGTGTATACACAATTACTCAAACAAAATAGTTGTTATTGATTTCTTGCTCTATCAGCAAATATTTTCTGTTTAAGTTTTATCCTTATTAAGAATTTTAAATTTGAAATTGTTATTAAACTCTATAGTCCCTCCTCTGTATGACGATGCGTAAACCGCGAAATCTTGATTTAAACACCCATTATGCAGCTATACACGTTTAATAGTTTTGTGTACAAGCATATCCAGAAGGCTTAATCTGCCAAACCCTGTTTTCTTCACATAATAAAAACAGCTCTCCTCTTTTTGATGCTAACGCTCTTGACAGTTCAGTAAACATGTAATTAATTTACCAGCTATTTTTCTATGCTTGTGTACCAGTCTGGCATTAAATATACTGAGAAAATTTACAATACTTTCTCAAATATGTTGAGGCAAAGAGTTTTGGAAAATGAAATAAAACAAGGCAATACAAAATATCTTTGTAACAATAAAAATACCGCTTTGATAGTAATAATTAAAAATAATGTTCTAATGATAGCGGTTATTTTTTTATAACTATTTTAATGGTCCCGCTTTGGCAAGGAATAACATCAAAACATTCTGTTTTATTGGTAACATGTATCACACCGGGTGTGATACGTCATGGGTGTGTAACTGTTCATGCAAACAAGACACGGGTGTGTAACATTTCATGCATACAAGAAACAGGTGTGTAACAATTCATGCATACAAGACACGGGTGTGTAACAGTTCATGCATACAAGACACGTGTGTAACAGTTCATGCATACAAGACACAGATGTGTAACAGTTCATACATACAAGACACGAGTGTATAAAAGTTCATGCATACAAGACACGGGATGAAAATGAAAATGCATTGATATCTGTACTATAGGCATCTTCGTAACCAAGGATTACATTGCAGTTATAGTCGTATTACAAGAGAACTGTACGAAAAAGCATCGTAAGAACCAATAAATCAATGGAGTTTATCATGCCTTACATATGGCATCTGTACGAAATTCATCTTCGCATCCAATGATTATATGACTGTTATAGTCGTATTACAAGAAAACTACGAAAAAGCATCGTTAAAACCAAGGATTCAATGGAGTATAGCATGCCTTACATATGGAATCTGTACGAAATTCATCTTCGCATCCAAGGATTATATGGCTGTTATAGTCGTATTACAAGAAAACTACGAAAAAGCATCGTTAGAACCAAGGATTCAATGGAGTATATCATGCCTTACATATGGCATCTGTACGAAATTCATCTTCGCATCCAAGGATTATATGGCTGTTATAGTCGTATTACAAGAAAACTACGAAAAAGCATCGTTAAAACCAAGGATTCAATGGAGTATAGCATGCCTTACAAATGAAATCTGTACGAAATTCATCTTATTAACCAGGGATTATACTCTCAATTTCCCCAGTTGTCTGTTAATATAATTCCTACTTTTAATAAAATTCGAGGACTGACGTGGCCGAGTGGTCTAAAATTTTCTCCTTTACCGATCACCACATCTCATCGCTGGTCAAATCATGTCCTGGGCTGACGTCATTTGTACGCTGACTATCGGAATTTAACTACTTTCCTAACATCAGTATTTGGACGTCCATTTGCTTACATCCCGACAAAAGATGGTAAACTTCACTCTTACATATTTTAAATACATTCATTTTTTTTCTTACATATTGTTTCATTCAAATACACTCTTTTTAAAATGGTCAAATACTGATTTCATGTAATATAACCGTTTACGCTTCTGTTTATTTTTTTTTTGTAATTATTTCATATTATATTTACTAATATTTCGTCAGTTGTATGAAATATATAGGTTTCATTGAAATCAGATGTATTATATATTATTATTTTGTCTGTTATTCACCTTTGTACTATGAGACCACAAGTCCTAAAATGAATTCAAGGTAGACCTGAATAGTAATCACAACAAATAAGAATCTGAATTTGTTAGGCATTTTACGTACATGTTTTCGAGAATCGCAAGCAGTCTTAGCATATCTATCTATCTATCTATCTATCTCTCTCTCTCTCTCTCTCTCTCTCTCTCTCTCTCTCTCTCTCTCTCTCTCTCTCTCGTCAAAATATTATACGATCTGATACATGATATTTACAATTTAGGTTTATCTGATAAAGAAATTGATAGTTCATGATATGATTTATATTAATGCAATAAGGACGTACCCCTGATGCTACATACACCGACGACACACCTCATTGCCATGTCGCAAACAGATAAGTCTAATAAAAAAAAGTCACACTCCACATTCTGTTTCTGTTACAGCTTTCTAGAAATGGATCTGTCATTTGTTTAACTTAGGAACTTACATATTTAAAAGGTTAATGTTTGGCAATTTCAGTCCAAAATTACCAATTTTAATACATAATCAAAATAAAACAATGACACCAACTATTAAGAAGTATATTTTTAAGTGGCTGGTAGCAACTTGAGTTTCTTACCAATCATTTATGTTTTATCTTTCTCTTGTGTATCGTTTCTGTTTTGAAATTTTTATACTCTTACGAATGTTTTTTAATTTGGTTTCTTAGTTCAACTCTTCTTGGTTCTTTCTTCGCTTGCAAATATACCATGTATATTGCGTTACCAGCTTTAAATGTTTTAATCAGTGTTTTTCTCCCAAAACACTCCAGTGATTTTTTTCAAAAAATTAGTACTTAAGTTATTATTATTTTAAGGTTCGTTGTAGTATTCAACACAATGTTTTAACAAACCTGCACGTGCACGTAAACTAATCTTGCTATGAATTCTAAATTATATAGCTAATTAATTAAAACAAATAGTACACACTAAATTAAAATCACGACGTGTCATAATGTAAAACGGCAAGTACACAACTGAATTTAACAAAGGTAGCAATTACTGAAAATCACGTTTGAATAAGTGCCACAAAAAAAATGGAAGATAGAAAATAAGAAATATTCTAAATACTGTCGGGTACTATTTATAAAAGACTAATGAATACCAAAAAGAGTCCAGCAAGAAATAGGACGAATTTTAATAAATCCTATTTTGTATAATACAGAGTATTGTATGATATACATAAGCAGTACAAGAATCTACGTCACCCTAATGGCGAAAATCGTAGGTCAATTAAACTGATATGAGCTAGAATTGTTCAAGCTAAGGAATATAATAAATACAATCAGGAGCTGAGTTAAACATCCGATGTTTCATCTAATGAATTTTATAGGATATGGCTAAACTTTACAAAACCAGACGAAAGACGAATGAGATATCTATATAGGCCCAGTTATTTCTTTTGCCTCTTTTGATTCTTCTGATACAAGTCAAACAATTAACAGAACAAATGAAAGAATGATTTCAAAAGGTAAAATCAAGGCATATACAAGCTATAGATAGAACGTCCTAATAAATACACCAGAATTAGAAACATAAGATAAAGAGATAAAATTAATAGCTTTTACAATCCTTTGTTCACGCTCTCGATTTTGAATTCATTAACATGTTTAATATCGATGAATAGTTGGACAATGTTGTCAGAAAAGGGGTTGATACAGCCGTGGTCACTGTGAATTTTCATTGATTTAGAAAACAAGTCCAGAACATATCACGAAGTTTATGCAATTCCATTTGACTAGCAGTCTTATCCTTGGACGGTTTTTGGTGTTCTTTTTTTTCGATTGCTGACATTTTTAAATGTGTTTGTTTAAATATAAACTTACAGTCAGTGCCGAAATCAGTAAATAATATCAAACCATATGAGTGTAGCCAGGAAAATATCCAGTTATGTTTGTTACTTGTAATCTTCTTTCAACTCTACAATTTTTTTTCTTCAGAAATTAAGGTATATTGCAGGTCCTCAAGCTCTGTGCTTGAACTTTAGTAAGAGCTACAGCACGTATTGTATCTATCTAGTCAGGAGAGTTGCGCAAAGTAAACGTTCGAAGTTTAGGACTATTGTGTTAGATAATTTTAATTTACTGCAATAGCAATAGCATATGGTGTTGTTTTTAAAAGGACAATAGCATTGAACCATTGGCCGAGAAAGTTTATAAAAATGTTTTTGGATTGTAATAGATTTGTTATAGAGGTATGTAACTTTCCGATATACTAATTTGATCAAAGCAATTGTCAGTATATGTCAAGACAGGTATAAAGATAAAGTTACTGTGATCGATTACTGCATCAAATCTTTCCATGTAATCTTAGTCAGCAAGATGGAAATATGTGAGAGTTTGGAGTTTGACCCAGGGTTTTGGACACATATTCCACAGTATCATTTATCATTCAGCATAATACCATCCCCTTGGAAATAGAACTAGTAAGAAACGGTTGCCTACTTCAGAAATAAGGAAGTATTTTTAGTCAATATTAACAGAGGAAACATGAATGCATCTATTCTGAGAATGACTCTTGCAGTCCTGCCAATAATAACAGTCGTAAATTATTAAAGTAATTACACTACAAGAAGCCTTTTAAAAAATATTATTCTGGGAAACAAAATTTTTATAATAAACTCTTCAAAACGCACACTATAGAAGCCTTGGCTTGTAAATGCATACGAGATGGAGAGAAAACGGTATTACTCCACTAGTCTTGTATAATTCCAGCAAAGCTGATGCAGACAAAAGCTATTATAATGCAGTAAAATCTAAGGAAAGTTATTGACACAAACACCTTAAATATAAAAGAGTATAGGTGGTAAATTTTTCAATGTGTACAGTTCTGATTCCAAACATTTTTGGAAAGTAAAATATAATGGTGAATCTCACAACTCTAGTTTTATTGATTGCAAGTTGGAGGTTTTCTTGGGTAACGTTTTGATTAGTAAGTACTCAGATCCAATTAGTATCAAGAACAGCTAAAGTAATGTACTCAAAAAACAAAACTAGATCCTTTTAAGCGCGTGATAACTTAGAGTGAGATTAGAAACCGCAAGAAACAAATATTCTGGACTATATGATATTGTATATGAATATCCCATAAATATTCTGGCTTAGACATTAATATACATAAATATAATCAATACATATTTTGGACAGATAATGTTATTCATGAATATATTTAGTAAATAGATTTGACTAGACCATATTGTACTTTGATATATTAAAAAACATCCTGGACTAGAAGGAATTATACATTTATATATACAGAAAATAAATCTACTGGACTACAAAGTGCTATATGCAATTCTTGAAGTACAGAAAAAAAACTGATTTTATTTAGTCAAAAGTTAGAAACAATTTGCACTTATATTTACTTGGGGGTCTCATTCACCAATACTTAAAGATTTTGTCAATACTGAATAAAGGCATTATTATTATTATTATTATTATTATTATTATTATTATTATTATTATTATTATTATTATTATTGCAAACACAGCCATTTAAGAGCACTAACATCAGCAAAGTATAGAGCCCTCAGTCCATCAGGTAACTTTGTCAGTGGGCAGTTGTTCACAGTGTGTGACATGGTCTGCAGAGCACCACAGCTGCATGAAACGTCAGTGGCCTGGCCTCATCGTACAAGGTTAACTGAACAACGCCCCTGCCATGTCCAGATACGGTTCAATGTAGTCAACAGATGTCGTGGAAGGTTGAAGCCAGAAGAGCAGACAGATGGCTTATTGAGTGGTTTACAGCATCTGTTGCAGACCACTCATTACTCTATGCCAAAATAGCTGTCATAACCTATGACAAAGGACCTAACCAGATAGGATATCTAGCAGCCAAGCGGACTACTGGATGTAAAGTTATGTCACTGAACAGTGTTAGTTTCTCATTGGCATGGTCCTTAACCAGCAATGTTTTAGTTGCGTTCTGAACGTAGTGTTCCAGAGATTATACGCATTTTTGTGTTGATCTGGACGTCAATTATTTTGGTATAGAAGGATCAAGCCCAGACAGGAGCGCAATAATCGGCTCTCGAATAACAGAGGAAAAGTGCAGATGTCTTGATTGTCTTATCACTACCGCCCCAGGTTGAGCAAGGCAGTTAGTGGAGTAATTTGTTTCGAGTTCTTCAGGTTGTTGTAGAATGTCAGTGATATGTTCAAAGTCATGCCAAGGTATGTTGGTATCAGTCGTGTTTTATATGGTGCCCATTGATAAGGAGAAAATGCTCACAGCTAGCATTTACATTGTTAAGGTGGAAGACGTTGGAAACTTGTCTTTATTGTGCAGGACTGTAGGCGCCATTTATTGAAAAGTCTATGATTTCCTCCAGATTTTTGTTCATTACTTCCAACATGAGCGACTTTGGTTCCCAAGAGCATAGACATCTGCATACATAAACTTGCGCAACTGTGTTTTAAGCAAGTAATCGATATAAACATTTAACAGACATTAGAGAAAGAACATACCAAATAAAGCCGGAGATATTAAGTAATGATGGCCTTTTTCAATGTAAAAAGGTTAGCATTCTTTTATTGATTGCTATATGAACGCTTTTGTTAGAACAATGAAATCCATGAATGATTACACCTGATAGAATTTTAAAAGTCACTTTAATTACGTAAGACAAAAACGTCATCAATGTAGATGTGAGGTGGGCAGAGGTACTCCTATTGATTTGATTCAACATAGAGTCTATGTTTGAGGCTATATTCGCGTTTAATAAATTTAACATGTAGTCATGTCTTACCAAATGTTTTGCTGCTTTTTATTTTTCCATGAGTGTATTATATATAATTCGCTTCGAATAACCAAAGTTTAAAGGATATTGGGTTACTGCACCTGTTTCAGTCATCACATTGACTATTTTTCGCTGTCATTTTATAAAGTCGTAGAAGAGAAATGATTGATTCGGTCCTTTCGAAGACATATGTTAATAATATAATTGGTCTGCAAGGTATTTGACATATTACCTCAAAATTACAGACATTCACATTGCTGATTTATAACCCAAATTCAATGTACAATTGAGAAAATTTGGACTGAATAATCGGTTGTGTATGTTTGTTTATTCAAAGGAAGTGTGTGTTGACATTTTCTAATAATTTTCGCAACCGATTATGAAATATGGCAAATGTTCATACTTTCATACGTAGATGATCTTATAAGTCAGACAAATTCAACTATATATGTATATTAAGAGTACATTAAATAGTGTTTTTCATGGCAATTTTAAAGATTTTTTCAAAAATGAATTTCCTAAACATTTGATTTGCATTTGTTCTATTGTGGTTTATGAGAAATGTTTCTATATTTTCCTGTTGAGATCCACATAATTATGCTGAGAATTGATGTTCTCCTACTTTCATTTTAGGCATGTGTATTATTGATGGACAACCTCTCCGTAATTCTCTTTGTGACCGGGGTATTTTTGGCCATTTTTTAACAGTTATAGAATTCTTAAGTTTTAATATCTTTGCTCCTCTTTATATTTAGATTCCCTCGCACTAGGAAAATAAACTGGAAGAATATATAAATGAATTTAGATTAAACTCTAAGAGTTGAATCATACTGATTGTTTAATTTAAAATATTCTGAAGTTTACCATCAAATCTTCTCCAAACTCGTATCATACAAAGTCTTGTGGCACGTAAGTTTTTATGGACATATTGTCACACAAAATCTCGTATTGCGAGAGACTTTAGGGAACTCGTGTTTTACATTGTTTATTGGTATTTTACATTGTCTATTGGTGCGTGAGGCGTGGCTTTACCTAAATGTCAAATAAAAGACCGCTATAGACTATAGTTCTTAACTAAAACATAAGCGCTATCAACTATCACTCAAAAGTGAAGAAAACAACAGTCTACAAAACCTCAGTCTACAAATCCTCAAATTGTTTTTCAAACGTCAAGATAATCCATCGTCCAAGACAAAAACTATTTTCTCTAGAATCCAAGAGGTATCACACTATCTAAAAAGAAAAATAAATTTCTCTCGAGTCAGATTGGCCTCCATATATCATCCAGTAATTTAGCTCAGAGAGTGTCAGAAATTTGGAGAAAATAAATAGCTCATGCAAATAAACTTTTATATCTTAATGATCATTTCCTGTAAGCAAGCTTTGCTGCCATGATTGTAACATTTATAATTAGTGTATATATCCATGCTAAAATCTTTTTTAGGTAAATCTTAACGGCAGATATTATAATCATACAAAGCTCTACGCATAACGTTTTAAGCACAATTCTAACTCTGGTAATGCATGCTTAAAGTTGAGAAGTATATCCATAAATTTGATTGTAAACAAAATCTATATATGAGATCAGTCTGATGTCCTCAAGAATATTAAGAAATATGTAGCAGAGTGCAATCTCTCTCTCTCTCTCTCTCTCTCACACACACACACACACACACACACACACACAGATATATATATATATATATATATATATATATATATATATATATATATATATATATATATATATATATATATATATATATATATATATATATATATATACCTACACAAATGTTATGGACTTTGTATTTAAGTTTAACGTTCATGGAAAATACCGATGTATACCTATCTCGAACTATTCATATCCATATGTTTCATTAACTCGTCATAATAACACTTCATGGTTTATATATAACTTAGTACCATTGCTCTAGGCACCAATGACCTCAATATCATAGGGTTGAAAATGCCACTGGGGTGACCATATGATACACTCACTGTTACGACTTTGCTAGGTCATTAACTAATTAATGTCTCATTGGACTCGACCCCGTA